>AWWV01016016.1:0-67209 GCA_001974805.1 Corchorus capsularis | reverse complement strand
ATATCTAGCACAATGTCGCCGTACTTCGAAAAGCGATGCTTTTCATTCATGTTGAGTTTTATTTTTATAGTCCTCTTTTCGGTTCTTGTACAACTATGATCAACATTCGGTTGTGGCTGGGTTGAATATTATTGTTTCAAGGATATCACTAATAAAATCATCAGAGAGTCAATGCCTCTCTCTCACATATAGGCTAGGATCACATTCTTTCTCCACTTCATGCGTCCAATGAGTACCAACAAAGGTGTTATTCTTTTGTATTTCAATCGGGTATTAGTTTTTTTTTTTTTAGTTTATATATTTTATAATCTTTTGTCATTGTGACGAAGTTATTTCATGTCAAAGTGCTAGCCCGGATTTGTCAAAGTACTAACCCGGATTAAATTCTTATTTTGTAACAAAATTATTGTATTCCTCAGACAATGTAATTTTTATCTTTTATAACGATTGGCTGCGTGTTAGGGAGCAAGTTGAATTACGGAGGGAGGACGACATTGTGAATCAACTATACATCAGGTCACTTATCTTAAGGAAGGCCTCTACATTGGCTAGTCTAACCATCCAAGATAACACAAAGACTAATACAATGGAGGCGGGGAAGACCCAGTTAATGGCAATGGTGGGCGTGAAAGCAATGGTAATGGTGGCAAACAAGGCAATGGAGGAGGATAGAGTTGAGATGTTTTATTTATTCTGGCAGAACTATTAAGTTTAAAGGCTTATGAAGTTTTTTTTTTGGCTCTGATACCATGTTGTCGCAACGTGCAGGTCCGGGGGGTCTGAACCCTACCGTTTAACAACATAAGGAGGGAAACTAATGGAATTCTATGGAAGTCGCCACTAAATGGAAGTCGCCACTAATCTTTTTTTTTACATAGGTGTGATTAGCCACTTATCCAATTACTAAGTTTAATAGTAATCTAAGCTTGCCGAAGGTAATACTAAACCTAATAAAGTCCGCTTAATTAGAGTCTATGGTCCGAGAGTCGGGTAAGCGTATTGAAGGATAAGCATCCTCACGACACCGGTCGAAATGACGACACTGACTAGTTTAAGACTAAATGTGGATTTCTATCATTGTTTTCTCTTTAAGCCTCAGTCTATTCATGGCTGATTTTATCATCGTCCTAAGTTAAGCGAGTTATAATTGGCCTTAATTAGTTCTGTATTTGAACCAAATCGTTTCTTGTTTTTACCTTAATTACCTGGATTAAGCAAATTTTATCATGCCCTTCATCTTGACTTAATTTTCTTTAAATTAGGCCACTCCATTATTTCCTTCTTTTTAGAGACTCAATTTTCATAAATTAAGCTCTTTTATTGTTTTACTTAATATCTCTTTTAGATTAAGTTCTTTATTGACTCTACTTAATTACCCTGAATTAAGTCCTTTATTGACTCCACTTAATTACCCTAAATTAAGTCATTTCCTTTACTTAATCCCCCTTGGATTAAGTCTTTGTCTGATCTTACTTAATCATTTTGGATTAAGACTTTGCTGATTTTACTTAATTTCTGTGAAACTAAGTTTTTAACTGATTTACTTAAATACCCTGAATTAAGACATTAGCTGATTTTACTTAATTACCCTAAATTAAGTCTTTGCTAACTGTGTTTACTTAATTACCCTGAATTAAGTCTCTACTGACTGTGTTTACTTAATTACCCTAAATTAAGTCTTTGACTTTGTTTACTTAATTACCCTGAATTAAGCTTTTCCTGACCGTGTTTACTTAATTACCCCGAATTAAGTATTTGCTTACCGTGTTTACTTAATTACCCTGAATTAAGTCTTTGACTGTATTTACTTAATTACACTGAATTTAGTATTTGACTGCTCCTACTTAATTTCCCTAAATTAAGTCTTTGACTGATTTTACTTAATTATCCTGTATTAAGTCTTTGTTGATTTACTTAAGTACCCAGAAATAAGTTCTTACTGATTTTACTTAATTACGTCCCTGAATTAAGTATTTGACTGATCTTACTTAATTTTCCTGAATTAAGTCTTTGCTTGTCTTACTTAATTACCCTAAATTAAGTCTTTACTTGTTTTACTTAATTACCTTGAATCAAGTCTTTACTGTTTTTACTTAATTTCCCCAAATTAAGTCTTTGACTGCTTTTACTAGGGGTGTCCAAATGGTCGAGTCGGGTTATTCAGGTTGGTTCTACTCCAAAACCGACGGATTTAAAATGGAACCGAGGACCGACCCGAGTAGTCTTAAAACTGACAGGAACCGACTTTGTCAGTTCCATCGGGTGCTCGGTCGGGTCGATTCCACTTCAAATTACAAGAGAAAGACTGCTGACTTTGTTGGTTTCCACAGAAAAGAGACATCAAAGTTGGAAAAAGAAAAATCTTCATTTTCTTAGTACTCTAGTAATAAAAATGAAAACAAAAATCAGCTCAACTGTATAGGATATTTTGTAATCACATGTTTATGTATATGAAAGAAATAGGCAATAAGGAATAAAAATTAATAGAGCTATTAACTATTTAGCCATATAAAGCAAAGGTGGAATAAAGCAAAACCAGAAAAACTAAGCCGTAGCCTGCTGATATTTCATATCTCAAGAAGAATTAATGGTTAATATTACCAAGAAAATGCATATAAAATGACCAAAAATAAACTAAAATAATCTATTATTAGTGCTTATAATCAAAAATTAAAACTTTTTACAAAACAGAAACGAATTTCTGCTGGATGACTATTGAGTTCAAGACCCAATCACCCAAAATGCACCTCAACCTCAATAGCTAACAAGAAGATGCAAATGAGAGCAAAATAGATTATTGAATGCGCCAGAGTAGATTATTGTACAGCCTTTTCTTGTTTTGGAATGTGTTCTTGATACCCTTACATGCCATATACATGTCTTCATAAACATAACCCAAGGTCGGCTTCTCGTCGAAATCCACAAGTCTTAATAATAAGCGTAGAAGTGGACTTACAATCTTGATGATCACCAAGGAATCAATCCAAAACTTATTACTGATAATGATTTCTTTAACTTCCTTGCCCTTTTGTGTTTTGGATCCAAGCCAAGTACTAAAATCCTTACTAGTAACCATTGCTTGCAAATCAGATTTATGATCATGAATGCTCTTCAATACAATAAAGGTTGTAGCAAACCTTATTTCACCAGGGCGTAAGATTTCTGTCCAGCTAGCTCTTCTCCTTAACCACGCCAAAGTCCACTTATGATTGTAGACAAAGACTGTGACAGTAGATGCAAGAGTTGCCAAACTCTCCACATTAGACATCTTGGCAATGTCTTTCAACATTAGATTAAGGCAATGCGCAGCACATGGTGACCAACTAATTGTAGGATATCTTTCCGAAAGTAACTCCCAGCAGCCTTGTAATTGCTCCCTTTATCAGTCACCATATGAACCACATTAGTAACACCAACCATCTTCACAATCTCAGCAAACAGGCTGCATAGATTTGCAGCAGTAGACTCAATATCTGAAGCATCAACAGACTTAATAAATGAAATTCCCTTTGAACAGCCTTTGTCTAACATCCTCCCATCCATCACCCATGATAGTGCATCCTGTTTTTGCCCAAGTACTTCTATAAGAGTCAACAAGCAGTTGCACCTCTTTCTTTGCATCTCTTAATAAGTTCACTCTTAAAGCATGATAAGAAGGGCCTTTGTACCCCAATCCAATTGATGTTATGGCATCAATCATACCTTGATAATAGACAGAATTGGCAGCATTGATAGGGATAAAAGAATCTTGAAACAGCCATATCTACTTGATTTCATCTCTCCTTACTTTGAATTGCAGCATTTACAGTTGATTGAGAACCTGGACCGGTACCCTTAGGAAAAAAAGATTGTATCCCTCCAATATTTTTTTCTTTTCTTTGAATTCCCACCAACGCTATGACTAGCACTTGCATTGGAGTTAGGAGTGTTGTTGCCATCATTGAGAAATGCCTCCTCAAAGTTCACTTGCTTCTTCATTTTTTGTCTATTAAGTTCCTTCAAGTTCTCTTCCATCCTATGCCGAATGTCACCAGGAATCTTCTTACATGGACCAACATCTCCCTTCTTTCCAGCTAGATGCATTTTCATCCTGTTGCTACCCCCACCCTTTATTATTTTTTCACAAAAATAGCATATCAACATTTTCTTCCTATCTTCACCCCTTACTTCTGTTGAGTTGTGTGTTGTTGAATGTGAGGTGCTGGAATTTGGAGTGTCTGACATTATTGCCTACAAAATTTTAACAGTAAACCGAGAATACCAAAAGCAAAATATTGAAAGTACATTTATGATACCAAAAGCAAACACTAATATATTTGACAACATAAGTAGTAAAAAAGTAATTTTTTGCCAAATAAATTATCTTGTTTTCTTGTTGAATAATTACAGAAATGCAAGCTACATACATTTTAGAGATTTTGGTCATTCCTAGTCAAAACAAGATTCTGGAGTGGACTCTTTAATTAGTGTATATTTGATAGCAATTTCATTCCAGCAAGCAGGCAAAAAAAGCAAAAATATGAAAAAACTAAATACCAAAAATCTACAATAAAGCTTTATACTTTACAGAAACTAACCTACTTCAGCCTTCAGGTCAGCTTGATCTCGAGGGAAAACAAGTGATTTTAAAGTAAAAATAAACTCCTTAAGCGAAGTAGGCCAATAATCCTAGCACCAAATACAATCCAATTATATTGATTACTCAAATTTAGATCAAATAAAATCAATCAATAAAAAAAGGAAAAAGAAAAAGCTTACTTGGATAACACCAGAAGGAATAAGCAGAAGATTACTATTTAAGTCTTTAAATTTAATTAGCAATATTCAAATCCCACTTACATCACATGCATAAGAATTAAGAAAAGATAAGAAACAGAAACAAAATTGAAAATTGAATAAGCAAGAGATGATGGTCATGGGCTAAATCTAATGGCATAACTTACCAATTTTCCAATTTTGATGGTGCAGTTGAAGCCGCAAGCCCGCAACGATGGTGGAAAACTAAAAATTGGGGAGTGAGTTGAGGTGAGAAAGAAAATTAGATTAAAGTCTTGAGAAGATTCGATGAAGATCTGATGGTTTTTGAGTTTGGGGCAGAGGCGGTTAAGAGAGGGGAAGTAGAAAAAGTCGAGCGAAAGAGTGAAGTGATTAAAAAAAATTAGGGTTTTAACTTGTATTTATAAAAGCTGGTTTTTTCCGATTAAAGCGGTCTAAACGGTTCCCGATTATCAGGGTTTTGGCCGGTTCCCATAGGCAATGAGCAGGGGGGTCTTCCAGACTAGCAAGGCTGATGGGTCCCGTTTGAACCGTCCGGGCCGGTCCGTGTTTAAAAACATTGAGGTTCTGTTCTTCTTTATTTCAATCGAATGTTAGTTTTTATTTTTTTTAGTTCATATATTTTATAACTTTTGTTATTGTGACGAAGTTATTTTATGTCAAAGTACTAGCCCAGATTTGTTATGTTATAGGAGGATTAAACGCTTATTTTATAGCAACTTTATTGTATTCCTTAGACAATGTAATTTTTATCTTTTATAACGATTGGCTGCATGTTGGGGAGCAAGTTGAACTCCGGAGGGAGGACAACATTGTGAATCAGCTATACATCAGGTCTCTTATCTTGAGGAAGGCCTCCATGTTGGCTAATCCAACCATCCAAGATAATCCAAAAACAGTCCTCCGTCTCATGTATACCTCTATCAAGAGGGAAGAGATGTTTATTTCCCCAAAGATAACATCACCCTAGAAAACAATGGAGGCAGGTAATACCCAGTCAATCACAATGGCAATGGTGGGTAAGAAGGTAATGGTAATGGTGGCAAACAAGGCAATGGAGGAGGACAGGGTTGAGAGGTTCTATTTGTTCTAACAGAACTTTTAAGTTTAGAGGTTTTTGGAGTTTTTTTTTACTCTGATACCATGTCAAGCATTCAACCTAAAACCAATTGTTAATAAAAGTTATTTAGAGTTCAAATAAAAGTATGTTGCAAAAAATTTAAGAAACCAAAAATATTTCCAGTTTGAAATTCCCCAAATGGAACCAAAAATATTTCCAGTTTGAACAAAAAATTAAGAAACGAAAAAAAGACCTTTATATCTAGCACAATGTCACCGTACTTCGAAAAACGATGTTTTTCATTCGCATAAAGTTTTATTTTTATAGTCCTCTTTGCGGTTCTTGGTCAACTATGATCAACATTTAGTTGTGGGTGGTTGAATATTATTGTTTCAAAGATATCACTAATAAAATCATCAGTGAGTCAATGCATCTCTCTCACATATGAGCTGGGATCTCATTCTTTCTCCACTTCGTGCGTTCAATGAGTACGAACAAAGGATCTCATTTTTTTAGCTCATATATTTTATAATTTTTGTCATTGTGACGAAGAAATTTCTTGTCAAAGTATTAGCCCAGATTTGTTATGTTATAGGAGGATTAAACGCATATTTTATAGCAACATTATTGTATTACATAGACAATGTAATTTTTATCTTTTATAACGATTGCCTATTTGTTGGGCAGCAAGTTGAATTCCGGAGGGAGGACTATATTTTGAATTAGCTATATATCAAGTCTCTTATCTTGAAAAAGACCTCCACGTTGGCTAGTCTAACCATCTAAGGTAACCCAAAATAAGACCTACATCTCATTGTCGCAACGTTCGGGTCCGGGGTCCGAACCCTACCGCTGAACGACTTGGTATGGAAAACACTATTGATGCCTATGGAGTCGACACTAATCAAATTATTAGGTGTGATTAGTCACCTACTGATTGACCTAAAACAATCTAATGAGGTCCAAAGCTTGGCCTAGGACCCACTAAACATATAGGTTTGGTCTTGTCACCTGAATCTAGGTTTAGGAGTCGATTACGCCCAGGGAAGGATTAGCACCCCCGGAACGCCCGTCAAATGACGGTACCTCTAAGTCTAACTAGATCTAATGTGGGTCTGAAATAAAAGGTTGCTTTTAATACTTAATCCTACATTTTTTTATTTTTCCTTGTTCTAAGTGAATTAACACCTTTTATTACTCTTTAGATAATGACAAAAAAAAACACTTGCCGACCGAGAAGGGGACTTGGGAATAAGAAAAGTAAACAACACCTTCCGGTGGGGAAGGGCAAACTGGAAACTGAGAACAAGACGAAACTAATCAACACCTTCCGATCGGGAAGGGCAAACTGGGAATAAGACAAAATTGAACAACACCTTCCAACCGGGAAGGGCAAACTAGGAATAAGACAAAACTAAACAACACCCTCCGACCGGGAAGGGCAAACTAGGAAAAGTAAACAACACTTTCTAGTGGGAAAGGGCAAACGGGGAAACTTAAACAGCACCTTCTAGTGACGAAGGGCAAACTGGGAACAGTAAACAACACCTTCCGATGGGGAAGGGCAAACTGGGAAATGTAGACTTAGACAACAACTTCCGGTAGGGAAGGGCAAAATGGGAAATATGAACAACACCTTCCAATGGGGAAGGGCAACTGGGAAAAGTTGACTTAAACAACACCTTCCGATAGGGAAGGGCAAACTGGGAAAACTAAACAACACCTTCCGGTGGGGAAGGGCAAACAGGAATGTAAACAACACCTCCCGAATGGGAAGGGCAAACTGGAAAGAATAAACAACACCTTCCGTTGGGGAAGGCAGACTGGTTAAAGTAAACAACACGTTCCGATGGGGAAGGGCAAACTGGGGAAAACTAAACAACACCTTCCGTCGGGGAAGGGCAAACAAGAAAGTGAACAACACCTTCCGACTGGGAAGGGCAAACTGAGAAATATAGACTTAAACAACACCTTCCGATGAGGAAGGGCAAAACAGGAAAACTAAACAACACTTTCCGGCTGGAAAGGGCAAACTGCAATGTAATCAACACCTTCCGGTGGGGAAGGGAAAACTAGAAAAACTAAACAACACATTCCAGTGAGGAAGGGCAAACATGAATGTAAACAACACCTTCCTGTGGGGAAGGGCAAACTGGGGATGAGCAACTAGACAACACCTTCCGATGGGAAGTGCAAAACAGGAATAAGGCAACCTAAGCAACACCTTCCGGTGGGGAAGGACAAACTAGAATAAGACAACTAAGCAGCACCTTCTGGTGGGGAAGGGCGAACTGGAAATTGGCAACTAGACAACAACTTCCGGTGGGGAAGGGCAAATTAGGAATTTGACAACTAGATAACACCTTCCAACTGGGAAGGGCAAAACCAGAAATTAGACAAATCTAGTCTTTTTGAACTTCTGGACTTTCAATTTTAACCTAATCTTGATTGACGCATGAATAATATGATGCATGCAAAGTCCATATTTTATTATTTGATCAATAAAAGGGGGTTTACTCGAGTCAACCCCCACGAACCTAGCCCGGCCCCCCGGGAATATTCGTGAAAGCTTTCGATCTCAGAGCAGAATCCCGAGAGGTCGTGCTCTTGCACCTTTACCCAAGATTTACCTGTCATAGTTAAAAACACCCATTTATGGATTCATTAGTGGCATGATCAGATGAATTGACAGAAATAAAGATGGGATGCAGATGAACTAACCTAGTTGACTTTAGTCAAAGATTAACTCATTAAACAAAGTTCCAAGTAAAATCTAACTCAAAGTTGACTATCAAATCGGGGATTCAACTAAATCTTAATCATGAATTATGAGATTGTAGTTTTTCATTTCCAAATTCAATCTTTTAGTTTAAAGACTTCATTTTTATTTACAACACTCAAAGATTTCATCTTTTACTTAAAGATTCAATCTTTATTTACAAAAATTACTTGAAAGTTCAATTTTTTACTCAAAGATGGCATTTTTTATTTGCCAATTACTTAAAAATCCCATCTTTTATTCAAAGGTTACATATTTATTTACAAATTATTCAAATGTTCAATCTTTTACTCAAAGATTACATCTTTATCATAAATCAATCAAAAATTTCATCTTCTAAAATAAAGATTACATTCTTATTATAGGTCAATTAAAAATTCCATCTTTTGACATAAAAATTTCAACTTTTTACATAAAGATTACATTTTATTACAAATCAATTAAAATTTCACCTTTTAACATAAAAATTTCATTTTTTATCACCCCACACTCATCAAAATCCCAATTTTTTACTAAAGATTCAATTTTTATGGTAAAAACTAATCTGCAAGGGAGCTAATTGAGCAATATGGCGAGTTTTCAAGGACCTGATCGAATCAAACAACACACATGAGGGTTTATGTGAACTGAAATACAAGCTACTAGACTCGATTGATTCAAAATAAGTACTAAATTAAAAGAAGTAAGAAGGTTACCTCCTAAAGCTTTAATTTTTCCCGAACAACCCTTATATCTCCGTAAACTCTTATTCTTCCTCCTTTTGCTCGACCGTCAACCCTAATCCCTCTCTCTCTAACGAAAACTCTCTCTCTCTCTCTCTCTCTCTCTTTTGTCAACTACGGAATAGCCATCCTCCTCGGCCAATCGATTGAAGAACAACCACAAAGTGACACCTATTTCCTTCAACAGACGAGATCTGGGACCAAACCTATGTAAACCTGAAAAGAGTAAGCCTTTTTTGAACAAAGGTTCAAAGGAAAAGAAACAAACAGGAACTTGAGGCTCCCTTCATGGTAAGGACGAAGTCCCAGCTAGGTAAGCCCTTCTATCAAGCTTTACCACTGTTTGTTTTTTAATTTTTGAAAAAAAAAACGATGAAAAAAGACGATGAACCCTAGTTGGCGTTTCCATTTTTTCGAAAAATGTGTCCCCGAATTGAAGAAAATGAGTTCTATATATTGGGATGGGATTTGATCCCTAACGTAGACCAACTTTTTTATTTGATGGTTCCCAATTTTCTGATTTTTGCAAATCCCCTTAATTCTTTTATTTTGTCTCTTTGTCCAGGTGCTCAAATTTGAGAGAGACGTGAGGGACTAGTGCCAGGTAATTCTCGATTATTCCCCTTATTTTTCACTGCATCATTTCCTTATTTCACTCAAACTCACGTGAATTCGTTTTTTGCTTACAGATACGGTGAGGTGGCTAATATGACAAATTTTGAGGTTTACTTGGGTCAAACAGAGCTTGCCACATCAGCAGTTGCCTCTTGTGCTGACTTCTTAACCAGCGCACCCTATGCTAAGGTATACTTGATCCTTAAGAATTGACTTGTCATGTTACGATTGACATGATTGACTACCTTGTGACTTTGTTTCCTCCTGCATTGCTTTCCTAATTGCCTAGTTGAAGATGGCTACCATGTTGCCTTATTATACCATGAATTAATGTTGCAAAGACTATATCAGTACACTTGAATGATAGATGAGGTGCTTGAATACTTGGTGAATTATAAAAGAAAATGATAAGTATCATGTGAATGCTCTGTTTTTTTATTCTGAGTTTGTTGATAGAATAATGAAATAATGAGGTGATGACAGTATTCATTATTGACAATGGTTTGCAAATGTGGAAGAACATTAATTGTGAAAAATAAAATACATGCTTAGGCTCACTGTGCGAAAATAGAGAATGAATAGTGTAGGAACGTTTATGGAAGCTATACTGCTAATGTAAAAGCCATGGAGAAATGCCAATATATTGCAATATAGATGGTTGTTTTGCTCTGTTTCTGTATATGAGATGAAAAGCTAATAACATACATGAATTTGTGACTCTTTAGGACATTTGAATGATGTTCTATTTCTTTTCCCCCTTTTTTGTTTGTGTTAAACCTAAACGTGGTACAATAAAAAAAACTAATTAAAACTATGCTTTATTCTGGTTTCGCAAACTAGTTCCTCCCAAGCCAAGTGGACTCGAAGACATCATTAACGAAAAAAAAAAAGACAGCAGGGAGCAAGTATTTGGAACAAAAGGGCAGTTAAGTTGGAGGAAAGCAAAATGGGTCACGTGACCCCCTATTAATTGTAAAATGTAAGGTAGCACTCAAAAGATTAAATATAAGCATAATTACATAAATAACAAGGAACTTTTTGCGAGTTGTCAATTTCCATTTCTCCATTTTTATTTTTGTAATAACAATGTTATGATGACATTGTTTAACAACAAATGACAATGTTTCTCACAAAAAAAAAACAACAAATGACCATGCACTCTCTTTCCTTTCTTATGTTTTTTTCAATTATCAAATTTTGTAACTAAAAATCTCGTTTTATTATTTTACTAATGTATGATGGGTTAAAGAAAAAGGAAATGGACCCTACCCCAAAACAGAAAATCCAAAGCTATGACCCAAAAGCCCAAGTTTAAAGTCCAAAATGATAACAAAGTAGAACCAAAACCCATAATTAACATTGAGGGATTAGCACAATTTAGAAGAGTTAGTTCCATTATGAGCATGTATGCAATGCAAAAACCAACCAATTAAAATGCTTAAACAAATTAAGATGTCTACTAATTAAATCGGATGTGCTATACAAAACTCAAATCTAATGAGACAATACAAAATAATTAAAAGGAAAACTTTCTTTTTTCTTCTCTTTTTTTTTTCTTGTTTTGATCTTGAAATGCCATGTAATATGCCCAACTTTACATGATAAAATGAATATGCCGGTTTAACTTAGCAATGAATTAAAATAATCAAAATGCCCCCTAGGTGACTTCTAATGTAAGTTAAGGAGCGAATCTGTTTAATTTGAAGGATACATATAAAATTAGGGTGACTGCACTCATGTGTACCTCTATCAAAAGGGAAAAGGTGGTTATTCCAGCAGAGATAACATCATCCTGTAAATCAATAGAGGCGGTAAAGACCCAGTTAATGTTAATGGCAATGCTGGACAACAAGACAATGGTAATGGTGGCAAACAAGGCAATAGAGAAGGACGGTATAGAGAGGTTCTATCTATTCTAGCAGAAATTCTTTTAAGTTTAGAGGTTTAATGAGATTTTTTTTTGCTCTGATACCATGTTAAGTATTCTACCTAAAACCAATTGACAATAAAAGTTATTTAGAATTTAAATAAAAGTATCCTGCACAAAACTTAAGAAACCAAAAATATTTTTATTTTGAAATTCCCCAAATGGAACCAAAAATATTTCCAGTTTAAAAAAAAAATTATGAAACCAAAAAAAATCTTTATATCTAGCACAATGTTGCCGTACTTCGAAAAACGATACTTTTTATTTATATTGAGTTTTATTTTTGTTGTAATCTTTGCGGTTCTTAGACAATTATGGTTAACATTCCGTTGTGGTTGGGTTGAATATTATTGTTTAAAGGATATCTCTAATAAAATCATCAGTGAGTTAATGCCTCTCTCTCACATATGAGCTGATATCTCATTCTTTCTTCACTTCGTGCGTCCAATGAGTACGAACAAAGGTATTGCACCTCTGTTTTTCAATCCGGTATTAGTATTTATTTTTTTTAGTTCATATATTTTATAAATTTTGTCATTGTGACGAAGATGTTTCATGTCAAAGTATTAGCCTAGATTTGTTATGTTATAGGTGCATTAAACGCATATTTTATAGCAACGTTAATGTATTACATAGACAATGTAGTTTTTATCTTTTAAAATAATTGTTTGTGTGTTGGGCAGCAAGTTGAATTCCAGAGGCAGGACTATATTTTGAATCAGCTATATATCATGTCTCTTATCTTAAGAAAGGCCTCCACGTTGGTTAGTCTAACCATCTAAGGTAACCAAAAAAATAGACCTACATTTAATGTGTACCTCTGTTAAGAGGGAAAAATTGGTTATTCCCGTAGAGACAACATTATCCCGTAAATTAATAGTCGGAGAAGACCCAGTTAATAGTAATGGCAATCCTGGGAAGAAGGCAATGGTAAAGGTGGCAAACAAGGCAATGAAGGAGTACGGGGTAGAGAGATTCTATATATTCTAGCAGAAATTCTTTTAAGTTTAAAAGAACTTGATACCATGTTAAACATCCTACCTAAAATCAATTGGCAATAAAAGTTATTTAGTGTTTAAATAAAAGTATCCTGAACAAAATTTAAGAAACCAAAAATATTTTTAGTTTGAAATTCCCCAAAAGGAACCAAAAATATTTCCAATTTAAAAAAAAATAAGAAACGAAAAAAAAAAGACCTTTATATCTAGCACAATGTCGCTGTACTTCGAAAAACGATGCTTTTTATTTATGTTGAGTTTTAGTTTTGTAGTACTCTTTCCGGTTCTTGGACAACAATGATTAACATTCTGTTATAACTGAGTTGAATATTATTGTTTCAAGGATATCACTAATAAAATCATTAGTTAGTAAATGCCTCTCTCTCTCTTATATGGGTACAATGAGTACAAACAAAGATGCTGCTCTTCTGTATTTTATTCGAGTGTTAGTTTTTTTTTATTTCATATATTTTATAACTTTTGTCATTGTGATGAAGTTATTTCATGTTAAAGTACTAACCCGGATTTGTTCTATTATAGGAGGATTAAACGCTTATTTTATGGCAACATTTTTGTATTCCGTAAACAATGTAATTTTTTTCATTTATAACAATTGGCTTCATGTTGGGAAGTAGGTTGAATTCCGAAAGGAGGACTACATTGTGAATTAGTTATATATTATATCTCTTATCTTCATAAAGGCCTACATATTAACTAGTCCAACCATTCAAGGCAATCTAAGAACAGACTTCCGTCTCGTAAATAACTCTATTAAGAGGGAAGAAATGGTTACTCCTCCAGAGATAACATCACCCTAGAAAACAATGAAGGCTGGGAAGACAGTTAATGGCCATGACAATGGTGGAAAATAAGAAAATGGTAATGGTGACAAGGCAATGGAGGAGGACAGGGTTGAGAGGCTCTATTTATTCTGGCAGAACTTCTTTTAAGTTTAGAGGTTTATTGAATTTTTTTTTTTATTTGCTCTGATACCATGTCAAGCATTTAACCTAAAACCAATTGGCAATGGTTAGAAACTATTATGAATTCAAATGCTGCAGATAAAAGCTTATCCATAACCACTAAACTACTAGCAGGATTTCTCTTGTATTTAAAATTTAAAATCTATTGTAACTCTATCTCTAAATGTAACATACACAACCCATACTCTTTAACTATTTAAATCGGTAAAATACATTAAAGAAACTGTTTAAGTCTCCACTAAATTTTTCCATGGTATCAGAAGTTCTCAAAATATAGCTTTCGTAAAACCTTACTTTCCCTACCGTATACATTTTCTTTTCCCTGACATAACTACTAGCAAGATTTCTCTTGTATTTGAAATTCAAATTTTATTATGACTCTATCTCTAAATGTAACATACACAACCCATACTCTCTAACTATTTGATTGAGTAATGTACACTGAAGAAACTATTTAAGCCTCAACCAATTTTTTTTTAAAATGTATCAGACGTTATCAAAATATAGCTTCTACAAAACCCTACTTTCCCTGTCGTAATACATTTTCTTTTCCGTATTGTATACTGTCATCGCAATCCCATCATCCTATCCCTATCCCTCAACCCTCAATATCACCAATTTTGTAAATTTGAAACTAAACCATTCAAATTTTTTACTCTAAAAACCCATATCATGAATTTGATCGAGTCCCAAGACATGCTTGGATTTCTTGATAGCGGCATCAATGTGTCATGTCGTACTTTTCCGTTAGATGGTGATAACACAAACGGAACTCCTCCTAAGGAAAATCCAAAGTTTGCCGAGCGGAGAAAATCAAACTGGCTTCTCCGTATATGGATTATAGGGACGCTATCAGAAGAAACCTTGGGATTTGTTGTCGGTCTTGACACGGCTGCTGAGGTTTGGAAAGCTTGGCAAATAGTTATGCTGCCAGTACCCAAGAGCATGAGTTTTCTCTTAAATAGAAGCTTTGCAAGCATCATCGTGATCGCTTCTTATCTATGAATGAATATATTTGAGTATTTAAAGATATTTGTAATGAGTTTGCTGCAATCAATGAATAAAATACCGTTTCTGTGGCTGTACCGGTGAGTATTTCGATTCACGGTTTGACCGGTTCAACCGTCAGATCAATCCGGAAAAGGGAATTTAAGTATATAATATATTTTAGACAATGATAAATATTATTATTATGAGATACTAACAAATATGTCACTCTGGTGCTAGTGGTTGTGTTTCCCTTTCTTTTCTATAATCTCCTAGGTTCGATTCCCAGTCCCACCATTAAATTAACAACCATTTTTTCCATATAATAATTAATTAATATTTAATAAGATGTCAGTATAAGAAACGTGGGCCGGTCATTCCAATTTACAAAAAAGAAATGTGCTCCTTCTTCTCCTCTTCTGTTGTTCAACTTTAGTTTCATCGTCTTCTTTTCCTTTTTTTTTTACTCGATCGAAAATCAAAAATTTCTTAAAAATTTGTTGCAGCCTTGTTTTTCTATTTTCTTTCAAGACTCTAAACCATATTTTGTTAAAAGCTTCTCCTTTATTTCAAAAGGTTATTAGAATTGATTTCTCTGTTTATTTATTCAATGGATTTTCAAAATAATTCTTCTATTTGCTTATTTTGTCTATGAAATTTTCAAAATCAATAATTTTTTAAATGATTTTTCTTTCTTCCTTTTTCTTTCAAAATATAAAATTTTCTTGGAATTGGGATTTTAATTTTTCATCTTAAAACATAAAAAAATAGTCTGAATATTATGTGAATATTGTGTTTATCTGGATCAACTGGTTCAACCGGTTTAACGGTTTCCGATTTAATACGGTATTTTAACGGTACAAGGTAAAAGCGGTTATATTAGTATGAATGTACCGGATCACTGGCCGGTACCCGGTTCAACCAATTGAACCGGCCGGTACGGTACGGTTTTTTATTCCTTGGCTGCAATTGTGAAACCTTTGCAAGACAAAGACAAGATCTTTACACTCCTTACGGCTTAAAAAAAGGATTATGAAGCCTTCGTGACAACAATGCTCAAGCCACCACGCCCAACCTTTTATGAGCTCATGTCGCATCACAAAAGCCATGAGATTATCCGATCAATGAATACTGATTCGGTGCTCCCATAATCCAATAACCAAGTTTTCTATGCACAATGCAACGGCAGAGGTGGTTTCAGAGGCAGAGGAAGTTCTCGTGGTGGCAGACTCAATTCCTCGTTCAAATCCAGGGGACGAGGGTTTTCCCATTCTGGTCAGTCAAATAAATTCCAAAATTTTTCAAATTCACATAACTCTTCTAGTGTGTCTCAGAACCCAAAATCTCCAAATGAATCAGTTATATGTCAGTAATGACACACTGCAGCTAAATGCTACTTGAGGTTCAATCATTCTTATCAGTCCAGTGAGTTACCTCAACAGTTTGCTACTCTTTCTTTAGTTGAGAAACAAGATGATGCTTGGTATCTAGACACCGGTGCAGCTTCAGATATGACATCTGACCTTGGTGAGTTAGACACTGCTTCTCCTTATCATGGACTTGAAAAAGTCATGGTTGGTAATAGTGAGTATATTGATATAATACATCTTGGATCAGTTAATCTACAAGTTGGAGATAATAGTATTATCCTTGACAATGTGTTAGTTATGTCAGACATTAAGAAGAATCTACTCTCTGTTAGTCAACTTACCAATGATGCTCCATATAATGTTGATTTTTCCAATGCTGGTTTCGAAATCAGGGGAAGGGAATCCAGAGAAGTGATTGCCGTAGAACTAGATTGGATGACATGTACGTGCTGCAGCCGAAACATGTTAACAACTTAACAAGTCATGCTCAAGCTTTCTTTTCAAACAGTTTCAGAGTTGTCAGCAGTTCTGTTTTGCATATGCGATTGGGGCATCCTCAAGCTTCAGTAGTTCAGTTTTTAGAGAAGAATAAAGTTATTCAGAGTTCAAATAAAAGTAGCATGCCAAAAATTTATAGCAGTTGTCAAATGGGCAAGGCTTGTCGTTTACCTTTCCTTCCTTCTAGTGATTTTAGTAATACTCCATTTGAAGTGATCCATTGTGATCTTTGGGGTCCTTCTCCAGTTCATTCTGTTCAAAAGAATCGTCATTATGTAATTTTTATTGATGAATGCACTAGCTTTACCCGGTTCTTTCCATTGAAATTTAAGAGTGATTTTCTCTGTTGCTTTATTAAATTTCACAAGTTTATACTCACACAGTTTGAGCAGCAAATCAAAGTCTTTCAATCCGATGGTGGAGGAGAATTTGATTGTACTGATTTTCATGCTTATGTTGTTGATCATGGAATTTATTTCCAAATCTCATGTCCTGGTACTCATGAGCAAAATGGCTTGGTAGAGAGAAAGCACAGAAACATAACTGAGTTTGGCTTGACTATGATGATTCATGCTGCTGTTCCAAAACGTTTTTGGGTTGAAGCATTTAGCACCGCACTTTGGCTTATCAATCGCTTACCCTCCAAAGTCTTGAACATGCAATCTCCATTTCAGAAGTTGTTTGGTAAACATCCAAATTATGCTTCCTTAAGAGTATTTGGTTGTCTTTGTTTTCCATATCTGCGGGACTACTCTAATTCAAAGCTCGATCCAAAATCATTACCTTATGTCTTTTTGGGAAACAGTCATCAGTACAAGGGGTATCGATGTTTTTGCCCATCTCAAAATAAGGTTCACATCTTCAGGCGTGTGGTTTTTTATGAAGAAACTTTTCCGTTTCAGCAACCCGGTAATCTTTATCGAGTAACTAACAATAATCTCGATTTAGCTGTTTTTAATGATTGGTTTCCAGGTTCTCTTCCAGCACCCGCTTGAGCCAAAATCAGTCAAAGAAGCCTTAGCCAATCCAGAGTTAAAGATGGCAATGGAAGAAAAAATGGTTGCATTGCAACATAATTGGACTTGGGAATTGGTTCCACCGCAACATGATATGAATATTGTTCCGTGCAAATGGGTCTTTAAGACCAAACTTAAAGCAAGGTTAGTGGCTAAAGGGTTTATTCAAATTCTTGGTGTTGACTTTATTGAAACATTCTCTCCGGTTTTAAAACCTGCCACAATTCGTATTGTCTTGACTGTGGCACTTGTCAACAAGCGGGATATTAGATAGCTTGATGTCAAGAACACTTTTCTGCATGGTAAGCTGGCTAAGCCAGTCTATATGCAACAATCTCCCGGTTTTATTGATGCTCAACATTCCACTCATATCTGCAAATTACAACGAGCTCGTTATGGACTGAACATATCGAGATAGACTATCACTTTGTCCGAGAGAAGGCAGTTATGGGAGCTCTTACTACTTGTCATGTCTCATCCAAGAACCAGCTGGCTGATATCTTTACCAAGGCTTTGCTCAAACAGGACTTCAATCAGATTCACTGCAAACTTGGCTTGTCTTTACTACCGTAGTCCAGTTTGAGGAGATGTTAGGAATTCAAATGCTGCAGATAAAATCTTATCCATAACCACTTAACTACTAGCAGGATTTCTCTTATATTTGAAATTCAAAATCTATTGTAACTCTATCTCTAAATGTAATATACACAACACATACTCTGTAACTATTTAAATGAGTGATATAAACCGAAGAAACTGTTCAAGCCTCCATTAATTTCTTTCACATGGAACATTTAATTTTGAGTCTGATTGCTATTTGGGTTTGGTAGGTAAAACATGTCCAAAAAGTTTCATTAAACTTAAACCAATTTCATGATGTCGTAGCAAGCTTGAACTGATGACTGATGTACAGAGTTAACTATACGATTCCAACACTCTTGACAAAGAAACAATCCAAATGGAAACCAACGAAACGATTCCAATTGCTACCCTTTTTGATGACGAAAGATTTCTAGCATCATTTTGTGTCTTGCATGTGAACACACATGAAAGAATACCAAACAAGAATATCTATAATTAAGTAAAGTGAAACCACTTATCTAAAAGATTAATTCACGTTCGAAGAAATATCAACCAGAATGATCAATCAGCCGAATCTAACTATGTGGGCCGGGCAGCGAAGTATCAAATTAAGGCCAACAAAAATCTATAAATTAAAACATTAATTGCATAAATATTATATTCATAGCTTATGATGGATGAAGGTTAATAAAAATGTGAGAAACCCTTTTTTCCTTCTAGAAATCAACTTTCATTTTTTATGTTACTCGTGATTCTTATTAGCAGTAACAAAAAAGGATATAGCGACATATATATGCATTTTATCATCAATAATCTTAGTTATTAAGTGGTCCTTGAATGAGGTCACCAAGAGATATATAGCTGGGTATGATCATAATATATTACTCATGTCATATTATTTGTTTATATTTTAATGATACCATATAATATATTCATGTAAGATTTTAATTAAAATTGTTTGTTCCATATATACTACTATTTGTCTGTCTTATTATATTCCTGGGCTAGCTCAG
The DNA here is from genome assembly GCA_001974805.1 of Corchorus capsularis. Classification (NCBI taxonomy): domain Eukaryota; kingdom Viridiplantae; phylum Streptophyta; class Magnoliopsida; order Malvales; family Malvaceae; genus Corchorus; species Corchorus capsularis. Next base: position 47,883 of record AWWV01016016.1, on the reverse strand, counting down.
GAATCCCTTGAGCTGTTATCTTATAAATTTATATTTATGATTGTCTTTTAGGAGATACCAACCACGATTCGACCAACTGCCATAAGAACAAGAGGTTAAATAATAAAGTATATATATGCAATGCCTCATCAAAACTACTAGTAATGGTAATGACTAATGACAATTTTTTAATGGGATTTAATTAAACCCATATCGTTAATTTAAATATTTAATTACATTTTGAAACTTTTGCTTGTGCTTCTAGTAAATTATCTTGGTCAATCCAACCATTATAAAAAATTAAAATTGGTACACAGAAGATTGATCAACAACTCTATGATGATCGTATTCTTAATACTTTATTTATAGTTAATTTAGTTTCTACTAGAAGACTATAACTATATATATGTCTAGCTAGTGGTTAATTTAAATATTTTAAAAGGCAATAATTGAGACTTGTCAAAGAAAAATTATAATCAAAGTGGGTTATTTAATAGGAGAAGAAGTCTTAATCTTAATCATCACTTTAATTAATTTAATTATTCCCTCTTTATAAGTGGGCAAGGTGAAAACGCAATATCCATCTTCTTCTTCTTTTTTTTTTTTGGTTAAATATCCATCTTAAATTGGTATAACAACCAAGGAAATAAGCACATTCTAATTCTATCCGCATGACCCTATTTTCACAACAAAACAAAGGTAATTATTTCTTCCTCTTTTCTTTTATTTTTTTTAATAAAGTAGCTAAGGAACATAATCTTCATATATACATTGTCGTTTTGCTCTTTTAATTTCACCTTCAATAAACTAAGTCCATAGCTTTTATCAATTGTCTATATTAAGGGAAGAAACTATTAGTACTTTATAAAAAGGAGGTAGTGAAAACTTTTGTAGTCTTTTTTTTTTTTTTTGCCACAAAAAACTTTTGTAGTCCAATATAAAAGAGATTAGACGAAAAGATCTATCATTGGCTTTCTTAATGCTTAGCTTTGTTGTTTCTGACATCCTTTTCATTCTTTTCCATTTTTTTTTTGTAGAAAAGGTACTTAGATAGAAATTAAATGTTTACAGGAAAGTAATTCCCCTCAAGTTATCAATAATAATGTCAAAAACAAAAATAGGTAATGTACTAGTACAAATTACAAGAGAATCAATTCGTAGTCTTCTCTTGTTGGCCATGGCATCAGCTGAGACAATTTGACATTCAGAATTTTTGACTGAGCAGTATTAGCATTCTCAATAAAATGGATAACACATTCTTTTCCATTTTCATCAACATGAGCAACTCTCTAGCAATTAGGCAATTAGTTTAACTCAATGGTACTGCACAAAATTATATGATATACTCCATATTTTTTTGGTACATAATTATATACGATATATTCTCTTACTTATAATCTGACAAACATATAAATTAAATAATTAATTAATTACAGCTTAAATATATAAGTACATGTTTATAACCTATAGAGACGTTAAAACTTATGCAACCCAAAAAAGAATTGTATTGATATCTTCTTTCGGGAAATGTGAAAACATCTTTTCATGTACTTGAATCAAATGCTCGTGAAATATATTGTCTAATTATGAATTATGGTAGCATGGGAACCCATTCCTTTTCATTCATGATAAGTACTACTAGCTAGCATTGATTAAGGGAAAACACATATGGCAGGCAATATACAGGTTGGTAAAAAAAGTATTCAACTGAAAATGGGAAATTTGGAAAAAGAAAAAGAAAATTGCAAGGTGGAAACAATTTTAAGTTTTAACCGGAGTGGAGTGGTGGAACCCAGAATTTAATCATTTATTGAAGGAGGCCCAGGTTGCTTTGACTGTCTGCTCCAAAGGCTAAACCCCGTGGTTTTTTTTTTTTTTGGCACCAGGCTAAACCCCGTGTTTAATGATGAGATGAGAAGGAGGGAGGGAAGCCACCTGAGTTTCTTCTAGATCTTATGGGCCACACTTAACTTGAGCTTTTTGTTGTTTTGGTAAAACAACTTTGGACTTTTGTTTGTACCCAAGCCTATCCTTAAATTTTACACCACACGTTTGTTCTTGGGATTACAACTAAACAATTAAAACATACTCTAATACTCTAGGACTGACACTTTAAGAATAAGGAAATAAAGGAGATGAATCTCTAACTTATGATCCCTTTCATAATTTGTACACACACTCTTTTTTTTATTAGGTCATAAAATTATAATCATAAGATCCAAACTACTTCCTCAATCTCAAATCAATTATCCACTTTTACAAGATTTATTTGTCTCAAATTATTTAGGAATATCCACTTAGAAAAATGAAACAATTAATCAAATCTACCCTTATATATCTTTAAAAAAAAAGATTGTAAATATCATGGGGAGACGAGGAGAGACTAGATAGTAGTAATGATTATGGAGATAGAGATAAAGAGTAAATTAGGAAATTGAGGGAAAATGTTTATAAAATTTGTAAACTTAATTAATTGTAATTGTAATTGTAATTGTAATTGTAATTGTAAACTATATTTTTTTTATGAATTAATGTGATTCGGTTGAAGTGAATATATAGTTAATTTAAGATTGAGAATGTAGCATTTTATAAATTAGATGGATAAATACTATTTTTATTCAGATCCACAATAGTTCATTAAGATAACTTAGATAAGCATATCAAGTAAAATTTAGAAAAGATCATAGGTAAATTTTTAAACTTTATTTTTTTTTTTATAAAATTCATTGATATCCAATAACTATATTCTGCATGGACTAATTCTAAATTGAGTGACATTAGATCTTCTTAAATGACGAAAGCTCTCCTAACATTTATTTTTTTTATTCACAAAACTCAAACTCAAAATCTTATTCAAATGAATCAAAATTATTTCAACTCAAACTTAATCAAACTTATAGAAAGTCATGCACCAATAACTAATTACAATTGTTTATGTAAAAATCATGCAATGCAATATGGTAAAAAATGACTAAAATCACTTGTTATAAGTGAAAGAAAGATATTGTCGACAGAAAACCAAGAAGTGATATATTGTTAACCACCATAACACCGACCGCGTTAGAAAGTCCCATCAGATTCGATGTATCAAAATCCAAAATCTTCTTCGTAACAGCGACCTGCTGAATGGCTGAGCCTCATGAGCCAGCTGCCAGCCCATAATAAAGCTCATGATGAGGATGTAAACCCCACGCGCCTAAAAAGGAGCGTCCCCATATCCAATATCTCTCGAACTCAAACATTATCCACGTGGGTTTTTTAAGGCCCCACCCCTGATCATTTTTTGTAAGAAAAAAGCAAAGTCAACGTCGGCGGCTTGACGATATTCCGTGCTTCTTCCACCATCTTTCACCGGGTTCCACCACCACCTCATCATTTTATTTTTTTTACACTCCCATTACTTATGGGCACTCCGTGTTTTGCTAGGTGCAATCCTAAAATCCTAATGGTTGGGTTGGGTGCTTGAGTTTTTTTGGGGAGACTTTCCCTTTTTGTTTCCATTCCAGCAAATTGCAGGAAGATCACCAGACACAGATTGACGAAGACTTCTTGACGTCCACCCAAGCCTCAATACCTTTCATTTCACCCCTTTACCATTTGTCACACTCTTCGTTTTTTTGTTTTTTCCTTTCATTTTCTATCTAAAACTAAAACAAGACAATGATTTTTCACACACATTGATACCAATTCTTTTTGTGGGCATACATATCATTTCAATTATTTTTCAAATAGGGCAAGAATATGCATAACCACAAGATATATATCATATATGAGAAGATAAACAGAATTTAAGAGTTATATATAGATTTCTCTTTTTATCTTTTGATAAAGGGGATTTGAATGAATCATGCTTTTTGAACATAAAATCATATACTAATCACTTATTAATCAAATGTAATTAGGTTGCAAAGTTAGGTATTGATTATTAAATCTTTCATAAGACTGATATTTTATGTTGTTGGCTCATTTGTAAGGTTTCCATTTGTTAAAAAATATATATGGCTAAAATGTAAATACCTTTCCCTTACTATAAATCTTAAGTCCCTCCATATTCTACTTTTACATGTCAAACTGCCTATCCTACTTCCCTATGGCTGCTTCTTTACCGTAATCATCATTAATTAACAAAGTGAGACACCCTCTAGAAATCGAAATGATTTATTTGGCACTTGCTTTTTGAAATAGTCATGAATTCGAGTTTTGTATGTAAAGAAATTATTGTTGAAAAACTTTTACCTTTGATTCATCTCATCTTGATAGAGCTTTATCTTACCGTGAACTGAATTGACCTGACCGGAATCAGATTGGAGATAAATTCATGGGATTTATCATTTATGCTTTAGAAAAATAAAAAAAGTGGGACACCCTAGTAGTACACAGCTTTGGAGATAAGGTAAGACCAGAACCTTAATAAACAAAGCTGGCTTTGCCTTTGAAGTAAAACCAAAAAAAATTTTAAAAAAAAATATATGGCGGTGCCTCATGTCTCAATGTAATAAATATAATACTAATAAAAAAAAAGAATTATGCTTATAGCTAAAACAGCTTACATAACATAAATAAATGAAGAGAGCAAACAGAAGATAAAAACTCATGTTCTGTTCCAAACAAATGTGCCATTCCAAACTTGTATAGATTTTACTACTACTACTACAGAACAATGACCGTTATAACAGAAAGTTCTCCGTAATAACTCCCTCCAATATAATGACAAATTTCCTTCCTTGGTTACAAGCCCATTTCCATTTCTCTTCCTTATTCTTCACTGTGTTTTGCATTCTAAGGCAAAAGGAAAAAAAAATTAATGTGAACACTCCTCCGCCCGCCATCTTTCTCAAAATGTTACTACCTTGAGTCCACTCTTCTTCTTCTTCTTCTTCTGTCAGAAAATTCCTTCCAGATAAAAGCCATCCCTTTTTAATCTGTCTTCAATTTTCCCAGTATGTCAACCGCCTGTTCTTCCCGGAATATCTTTGTCCCTTTGTTATGTCTCTTCTTGTTCTGTTTTGCCTTACCTTGTGTAAAATCTGATGAACTCCAAATATTGCAGAACCTGAAATCTGCTCTTAATAAATCAAGCACACCCAATGTTCTTGATTCATGGGAGCCTTCTGCAAATTCTGTTTGTAATTTCAATGGAATCACTTGCAACGCACAGGGGTTGGTCAAGGAAATTGAGCTTTCAAACCAGAAGCTGACGGGTGTTCTTCCTTTGGATTCAATATGCCAGCTTCAATCCTTGGAAAAGCTTTCTTTGGGGTTCAATTTATTGTACGGTGCAATCACAGAAGACTTGAATAATTGCTCAAAGCTTCAGTATTTGGATCTTGGGAACAACCTTTTCACCGGTCCGTTTCCAGATATATCTTCTCTCACCGAATTGCAGTACCTTTATTTAAACAGCAGCGGATTTTCCGGTACTTTTCCCTGGAATTCGCTTAAGAAGATGTCCGGTCTTTCTGTTTTGAGCTTGGGAGACAACCCTTTTGACAGAAGTCCATTTCCTGATCAGATTCTGCAACTAAAGAACCTGACTTGGCTTTATTTGGCGAATTGCAGTCTTGAAGGGAAAATTCCTCCAGGAATTGGCGATCTCACCGAGCTTACTGATTTAGAGCTCCAATACAATTACTTATCTGGAGAAATTCCGGTGGAAATCGGAAAGCTTCACAAACTCTGGCAACTTGAGCTTTATAGCAATGGGTTGACAGGAAAACTCCCTGTTGGATTGAGAAATCTGACAAAACTCGAATTATTCGATGCCTCATCCAACAATCTTGAAGGAGATCTCTCGGAAGTGAGGTTTTTGACTAACCTGATTAGTCTGCAACTCTTTGAGAACCTGCTCACCGGTGAAATACCACCGGAGTTGGGTGAATTTAGAAAACTGGTGAATCTGTCTCTCTACACCAACATGTTGACTGGTCCAATTCCTCAAAAGCTTGGGTCTTGGGCTAATTTCGATTACATCGATGTTTCAGAGAATTCCCTGACGGGTCCAATTCCTCCAGACATGTGTAAGAAAGGAACCATGAGAGGGATTCTTATGCTTCAGAACAATTTAACCGGTGAGATTCCGGCGACTTATGCAAACTGCACCAGTTTGTTGCGGTTTAGAGTCAGTAACAACTCGCTTTCCGGTATAGTCCCGTCTGGGATATGGGGATTGCCAAAAGTGAACATAATTGACATTTCCTTCAATCGATTTGAAGGTCCAATTACTTCTGATATCAAGAACGCAAGACAGATGGGGACATTGTCAGCAGAACATAATCTTTTGTCACGTGAGTTGCCAGAAGAGATTTCGGAAGCTACATCTTTGGTTAGAATTGAGTTGAACAACAATCAGATTTCTGGGAAAATCCCTGGTGGAATTGGGGAACTGAAAAAATTGAACAACCTTAATTTGCAGAACAACAAGTTGTTCGGTTCTATACCAGACTCATTGGGTTCTTGTTCTTCACTCAGTAGCATAAACATGGCTTATAATTCTCTTTCTGGCAAAATTCCATCATCTTTAGGGTCTTTGCCCACATTAAACTCTCTGAATTTATCCTGGAATGAACTTTCCGGTAGAATTCCAGAGAGTTTGTCATCTCTCAGGCTCAGCCTCTTTGATCTATCCTTCAACAGGTTAACCGGTCCGGTCCCACAGTCTCTCTCCATTGAAGCATATAATAACAGCTTGGCCGGAAACTCCGGACTTTGCAGTGCAACAATCAAGTCTTTGAAGCAATGTCCAAAGGATTCCGGCATGTCTAAAGATGTCCGTACGCTTATAATCTGTTTTGCACTAGGTGCAGTCATCTTGCTTACTTCGCTTGGATGTTTCTTACATTTAAGGAGGACAGAAAAAGATCAGGACCGTTCATTGAAGGAAGAATCTTGGGATGTCAAGTCTTTCCATGTGTTAACTTTCACTGAAGATGAGATTCTTGATTCCATCAAACAGGAGAATCTGATTGGGAAAGGAGGATCAGGGAATGTTTACAAAGTCATGCTTTCTAATGGCGTAGAACTTGCTGTCAAACACATATGGAACAATACAGATTCCAATGGCCGGAAAAAGAGCCGGAGCACCACCCCAATCCTTGGGAAACGTGGGGGTAAAGCAAAGGAATTCGACGCGGAGGTGCAGACATTAAGCTCAATTAGGCATGTCAATGTGGTGAAACTTTACTGCAGCATTACTAGTGAAGACTCAAGCTTGTTGGTGTATGAGTACATGCCTAATGGAAGCTTGTGGGATCGGTTGCATACCAGTAGGAAAATGGAACTTGATTGGGATACAAGGTATGAGATTGCCGTTGGAGCAGCTAAAGGATTAGAGTACCTCCATCATGGATTAGAAAAGCCGGTAATCCACCGTGATGTCAAATCTAGTAACATATTGCTGGATGAGTTTCTGAAGCCTAGGATTGCTGATTTTGGACTTGCTAAGATTGTTCAAGCCAATAGTGGTAAAGACTCCACCCATGTCATTGCAGGCACCCATGGCTACATAGCTCCTGGTAAGTTACTTTCTTAAATTACCATTTCAATTCCCTATAAGGCTATGTTTGGTTCATGGTATCTTAGTCTTTCCTGTGAATGCTATTTTAGTGAGAAAGTGTACATTATTGTTCTTCTGAGAATCAGATTACCGTGTTTAGTTAACGTGGGAAAGTTATTAAATTTTGAGGGTATAAGCATTTCAATGAAATCTTTTTTTTAATTGCCTACTGTTAAATATTCTGCAGAATATGGATACACCTACAAAGTCAATGAGAAGAGTGATGTTTATAGCTTTGGAGTGGTGTTAATGGAGCTAGTGAGTGGGAAGAGACCGATTGAGCCAGAGTTTGGAGACAATAAGGACATAGTGAGTTGGGTCAGCAGCAAAATTAAGACCAAAGAGACTGTTTTAAGTATAGTGGACCCAAGGATCCCAGAGGCCTTGAAGGAAGAAGCTATCAAGGTGTTGAGAATTGCCATTTTGTGCACCACCACACTGCCAGCACTTAGACCCACCATGAGAACCGTGGTTCACATGCTGGAAGAGGCTGAACCTTGCAAATTGGTCGGCATTCTCATAACCAAAGACGGTGACCACAAGAAGAAGGAATCAATGGATTCTGCTGAAGATCACAAGTTCAATAATCTGAAGTTATAATAAACCTTGTAACATTGTAACATTGGACTAGCATTTTTGTAACATATATTAGGTGTCTGGTGATCAGGGTGTCGTCAGTTGTAAAGTTGTATCAGCTAGAGCAATTTGGGCTTATATGCTCTGTAATCTGTATAAAACTTTTGATTTGAGCACAAATAATTTTCCATGGTGGAAAGATGATCTCCTGGAAGAAAAAAATTGCAGGTGCTTACCCTAGTTTTGGAATTGAATTAATGTACCAGGCATAAAATGCCAATTTCTTCAGTTATATATGAATCTGGCCAGAATAATAATAAGGATTCATGTTTCAATAAGATATTATGTTTAATCTTGTTATATTAATTGGGCTGAATCAGTGTTGGAAATTAAAATGGACTCTTGCTCTGCTCTGCAATGAACATGATATAAACAACAGAAATTCATGTAAGAGGTTGCGTTTACTCCAAAAATCTGATGAAGAATGTTGTAAAGTCAACTCAACCTGGAAAACAATTTCGTGTGGAAATTAGAACATCTAGCTGACTAATCAAGCAAGGGCAAAGTTAATTATTCTTGAAGCCTAAGGTAGGTTTTCCAAAGGCTTTCTGTCTCTCTCTCTCTCTCAAGTTTTTTTTTTTTTTTTTGGGCAGAGTCTCTCTCTCAAGTCTCAAGCTTAATAATCATATATCTTCACCATTAAAAGTAAAAATTAAGAGAGAATATAGTTGAATTTGTTTAAATATTCGAAAATTTTGACTCCATTTTAAACAATACTACATGTAAACATATTCAATAACCCAAATCAACTAACTAATATATAATAGATTCATGTTAAGAACTTAACTAAAAACAACATAAAAAAAACAGATAGAACTTTTAATATTAGTAATTGAAAACTCTAGAAACAGGCCATATAAATATTAGTTGATAATTATATATAAGGTATTGTTCTAAACTTATATAATTAGGCTTTGAGTATAGTATTGATTGAAAACTCCAAAACACCAGAACCAACCTAAACCTTACAATAAGAAAATAATAAAAATTAGAAATGGTGCTCTTTAAAATTTAAAATGAATTGGACATTCTACTAAACTGTGTCTCATGGCCATCTCCATCAAATAACAGACGAGAAGTTTCAAGTTCAACTTGCAGGCATGGCCAAAAAATAAAGAAAAATATCATAAGTTTTGATATTTTTAATACCCTTTTTCTCAAGCAATCAATCTGAATTAGAAAAAAAAATTGGAGGAAATAGGTAAGCCCAGCTTAAGTTTTGATAAGTTAGCCAACAGGCTTAAGAACAGTTACATTACATGTAAGAAAGCGATTAAAAAATCTAGTTTGGGCAAAGCCCATTGAGAGAAGGTTTCACTTTTCAATTGTTCAGTTCTGCATCTTGGGCTACAAGAATCTAGCTCAATCACAAACCAAGAAGACTATTTTGGGCTAAGAACAATTATCCAATAGAAAGGTTATGGGCAACCTGGGATCATATATTAATTCGTAACTTTAAATTGTCATATTCAAAAGATTGAGCTTTGAATAATTAAGAGGTTATACAGTGACTGGGTTAATGGGTTAATTACATTAAACTCAATCTTCTTCTTCTTCATCTATTCTGCATTATAAATAATTTAATTACAAATTTTCTTAATATATGATATGATTCCACATACCCAATGTCCCATCCTAGACTCCTAATGATATGATAGAGATAATAATGATAAAATAATTTTTTGTGCAGAAACAATGAATTCTTAATAGTAGTTTCTAATTTCTATTGGATCGTTTGTCCAATCCTACTAGTATATACAAATTGGATTGACAAGGGGAAATGCTTTCAAGCCTTGAAAGCAAATCTAAAGTTCATCTAAATTACTACATCAGCATTCGGCTTAACTAGTAGGTGCATTTTCTTTGGATTTTGATTCAAATATCGTAAGTGGGTTTCTTTGTTTATTATGTTAGTTTGTTATTTCTTGGTTTAGTAGTAATTTATTATTATGATAGTTTGTTAGTGTTCATTAGATTTTTTTTTTTTTTGGCAACAAGTGTTAATGTATATAGAGAATTGTTTGATTGTATCCTTTACCCAAAAAAAAAATCCATCTAAAATATTCATGTTTTAGCTTTTATTTTTATTATATTTTTGTGCATCAACAACTTCTTGATTCTTACATACTTTTGGAAAAGGAAAATTCAGTTCACACTCTCAAAAGTTATATTCTCTCTTCTAGTTTTGTTTAATCATCAGTCTTGGCAAGGGTGATTGTCTGATTGATATTGATACACTAGACAAGGAAATCAAGCAACTAGCTAGCTCTCTACAATCCCATGAGTAATTAGACTATTTGATACATGAAAACATATTCTATATTTTCATATATGACAAAAATCAAAGTAGATGAAAATTGGAAACAACTGTTTAATTGAAAAAAAAAAATGAAAAAGAAAATGCCTCAACAAGCGATAATAATGAACTTATGCCCCCTTGAATGAAATGGAATTTAATTAGGCTTTGCTTTTGTAAGGAACAAGCTCTTCTTCTTTGTGAGCAATATAGAGACAATCAAATAAAAATTAATCAATCATAGTTTAAAGTGCCCAAGAAAAAGTATTAGGCAAAACTTCATTATGTCTAGGAGGATTTGTTATCACCCTTCACTAACAGAAATATTGTAAAAAATGTAAATATAAACTATTAGTAATGCAATGGAATGAAAGAAGTGGCAAATCACTGTAAATTCACACATAATTCTTTATTATTTCCACTTTGGTTATGCCTTTTCTATTACAGTTGGTTATCATGATCATTTTCTTGACATTTTAATCTAATAAGTATTATTATGGTTATTATTGTTATTTGGAAATCGTAAGATACGAATCATTATTTTACTATAAATATCATATATATATATATCGACTACTGAAACAAATATATGCTCGGATCAATACATATAACATTTTTCTAATTACAATGGCGAACATTTGAATAAGTAAATAAACAAGAAAATGATTATAAATTGACTCATAAATAATGCTAATGCAAAGGAAATCCCTATTCATATGCTATGAAAACAAATCAATATAATGTCCGAAAATTGAGAAAGAATTGACCCTTTCAAAAGAATAATCTTATTCCTCTCCTCCATGCTCCATCTTTATGAAAAGGAGATCATTATACAAAAAATAGGGTGAAGAATAAGATAGAGATTTTGTGCTGGGACGCGGCCTGCCGTAGCCTCAACTCAACTCAGCCAAATTAAAATAAAATGTCTGCTCATTTCTGGCCCTTAATCACAACTTTGGTCTCTTTAAGCCATGAAGATGAAGAAAATGGTTGTCAATTTCAGCACAAAAGCAAGTGGATCATTTTTTAAAGCTTTTTTAGTTTGCAATTTACTACTACCAATTACTGTCGTTAGCCTTAGACATAGATAGACCCTGTCGAATGTGATTAATGAGAAGAAAAAAGAATAAAAGCAAAGGAATTGCCAAAATGGGATTGGAGCAAATTCCCAGCTGCCAAATCAACACCAAATACTTTTATCAGAATTCAGAAGTGGGCATCTTTGCTTTGCTCTTCATCATTGCATTGAGCAAATCTAATAGTCTATCCAACTGAGAGATTCCCATATACATCATTCACCAACTTATGGCTTCAAGAAAATCAGCCCATCAACTTGTTCTCATTAATCTCTCCTCACCTTAAAACCAATATTAGACTATTCGTCGGTTCAGGTTCAAGTAGTTTGATATACTTATTTCATTTAAATAAGATTTCAAATTCGAAAGACTCTTAATTTTAGTGAGTAGGATTTAATCCCTATAATAGACTCAAAGTACCAGAAAACAAAAATTATCACAAAAGAGCTTCACCTTCTTAGTAGTAATATCGACTCAACTTGAATAAAATTATTAGTTGTAAACTGGTAAAAGAGATATGAATACATGTGATTTTGTGTCATAAGAACAATATTTAAAAAAAAATTCATTAAGAATAAAAATCCTAAGCTTATCCCAAAATCTTTAAACCTGCTATTGAATGTTTCCCACTAACTAACATGATTTATAAGCTTATCAAGTATCCAATCCAACTCATTGTCCAATTTCTGCAATTTTCTAGTTTAGTTGAAGAAAAGATATATCCAAGCAAAACCCAAGTTCTCAATTTTCATTATGAAAAGTTTCATTTAATGAGTGGGATACTTCTGTTGTTTCTCAGTTTGATCCCATGTTTCAGCCATCCAAATGAACTCACATTTATGTTGCTAAGAATGCCAAGAAAACACAAAGGTAATAAAAGGACAGAGATCTTGCTTCGTTCTCATATTTTTTTTCCAGCATTTTGAATCCTTTCATTCGAATTCTTTTCATGACATGAAAATACAAAATGGAAGCTTACTTAAAATTCTTTGGTACTTTTAACTTAATCTGATCCAGACAAGTTTCCAGTAATGGTGGTCCCTTAAGTATATATAACAAATCAAAAAAAAAAAAGCATCTCAAAAATGCATTACTGTACTCTTTCTGTACCTTAATCAACCATATTAAATTATTTTTTCCATATGGTCCAAATGCAAAATTCCCCAACAAAGATTATATAATAGAATATATTATTCCCAACTTATCCACCTTTATCCTGGATAGGAATTTTCTAATCCTCTGTGGCCATTTACCAGTAGGAAGCAAAATAAAAAATGACTAAATTATTATAAAATAACAAAAATTTTGATACACGTGGTGGAAGGTTTAAGTCCTAACTTTGATGCCAACATTCCATTGGGCCAACGAGGTCAACTGAACAATTCATTTGACAAGAAATGATTCTTTCTTTCACATTTCAACCATAGGAGGATTAATTACTATGGTTGGTGAAAAATTGGCATTCAACTATATGCTGCATCATATCATATGGTTGAGACTTGAGAGTGCTAGCTATTAAGATTCCAAAGTTTACTTGTTTGATAGCGTTGTTTCAGAAAGGAAATGAGGGTGCTTGGCCAATTGGGACTATGTCAACTTAAGTCATTGTCAGGTTACAAACCAAAAAGAACCGGTTGAGTAAGAATTTTTTTTTTTCCCTCTAATCGAATATAGTTAAGGATTGAACTGTGACTTATAAGTAAAGACTTAATTTATTTCGACATAAGATACAAATTCTTAAATACTGTAAAAACTGCATTTCCAAAACGTACCACAACACCTTAAAACACATGCAATGGCCATGGAATTTCAAACACAGGAAATGGAAATTGATCATCATTCATTAGATTTATATATTCTATTTCTATATGAACATGAACTTGGTCATAACCTGGGCAGGGGTTCGAACCCTTGCCCCTGATGTATTTAGCCCCTATTCCATTGTATTAAGTCATTATTCTAACTAAGAACAAGGTTTAGTCGTAAGCTGTTAAAATGGACGTATGGTTTAAAACCCAAAAAGAAAATCTATTTTAGGGTGAAACTGTGAAAAGAGAAGGTTGAGCAGGGTAAAGTTTTGATTGTCCCTACACAAGGCTTTAATTTGTTTGTTGGTGCTAAATATACAAATAGGAATCTCACACGTGAGTGCAAAATTCCCTGTTGTGTCATGAGACAAAAATACTATGACATTAGCAAAATGTATATATTTCTTCCACAAACAAACATCTAAAAGCATATATATTAGGAACCCATAAATTAAAAACATTATTGCACTAAGTATAGAGCATAGCGAATCATATATGATCTGTCATGTAATGCCAGAAATGCAATTTGCTTTTGATTACAAAAATACATGTATATATGAGAAAACATTGTACACATGGTGATGCTTAAATAAAAATAGTATATTGATCAAAGTGGCAATAATATTGGTAGGCTATACCCTGCAATGCAACTTTTTCTACAACTTTGGGCTGTGGCCATCCATCAGAAAGCAGGAATTATCACATCAAGAGGCCATTGATTGAGAGATGAGAGGATCCATGGTGCTCATTATTCTAACATCTAATCTGTATAAAGTAGCAACATTGATGTTATTCTTCTACATGAACTAGTGGGGTATAAACTTATAGAAAAATTGAAAATAAAAATAAAAATAATATAATAAAGCTTCTTTATGTAAAAGATATATGCACAATACAGTCTTTCTATCTTTTCTCACTACTACAGGGAATTTGCTTCTTTTTTCATATCATTTCAAGCTTATTACTGCTGCACCCAATGTTCCCTTCAATCATCTCTCACTTATATACTCTCTTCATCACCACCTTCATTTCTGCAACCATCTTCTTTTAACAAAAAGCCTGATCTTTCTTTCCCTTTTTATTTTTCTTGTTTAGTCAGCTTTTCTTTTAAATTTCTATGAAATGGCACCCAAAGCAGCTTCTGTTTTTCTGTTTCTAGTGTTGTTTAGTTTTGTGTTGTGTTCTTGTCATCAAGCTTTAGGACATGATGATGATCAGTCTGAGTTCTTCAACCTGATGAAAGGTTCTGTCTCAGGGAAACCCTTGTCTGATTGGGAAGGGACAAGTTTCTGCAACTTCACAGGAATTACCTGCAATGATAAAGGGTATGTAGATAGTATTAATCTCTCCGGCTGGTCACTTTCCGGGAATTTTCCGGACGATATTTGCTCTTATTTGCCAGAGTTGCGTGTTCTTGATATCAGCCGCAACAAGTTCCATGGCAACTTTCTTCATGGAATCTTTAACTGTTCTCGCTTGGAAGAGTTCAACATGAGTTCTGTATATTTAAGAGCAACAGTTCCGGATTTCTCGAGGATGACATCGTTACGTGTCCTTGACTTGTCTTACAATCTCTTCAGAGGCGACTTCCCCATGTCGATAACTAATCTCACCAATCTCGAGGTGCTTGTCTCAAACGAAAATGGTGAATTGAACCCATGGCAACTCCCGGAGAATATTTCCAGGCTGACAAAACTCAAAGTCATGGTTTTCTCGACTTGCATGTTGTATGGTCGGATTCCAGCATCGATAGGGAACATGACATCGCTTGTTGATCTTGAATTGAGTGGGAATTTCCTGTCAGGTCAGATTCCTAAGGAGCTTGGGATGCTGAAAAACTTGCAGGGGCTTGAGCTATACTATAATCAACACTTGTCTGGGATAATTCCTGAGGAACTGGGAAACCTGACAGAGCTTCGAGACTTGGATATGTCGGTGAATCAGTTGAGAGGGAGCATTCCGGAATCGATTTGTCGACTTCCCAAACTTCGAGTCCTCCAGATTTACAACAACAGTCTTACAGGGGAAATTCCAGGTGTTATTGCAGAGTCAACAACCTTGACCATGCTCTCCCTCTATGGAAACTTCCTGTCGGGTCAAGTTCCACAAAATCTGGGACATGCATCTCCTATGATTGTTCTGGACTTGTCAGAAAACAATCTAACAGGTCTATTGCCGACAGAGGTTTGTCGAGGAGGTAAATTGCTCTACTTCCTTGTATTAGATAACATGTTTTCTGGAAAGCTACCTGGTAGTTATGCAAACTGCAAGTCTCTTCTTCGGTTTCGAGTTAGTAAAAACCATTTGGAAGGACCAATACCAGAAGGACTTCTAGGTCTCCCTCATGTTTCAATCATTGACTTGGCTTACAATAATTTTTCTGGTCCATTTCCAAATTCAGTTGGAAACGCTAGGAACTTGTCCGAACTGTTCGTGCAGAACAATAAGTTGTCAGGTGTTATACCTCCTGAAATCTCTCGAGCTAGAAACCTGGTGAAAATTGATCTCAGTAACAATGTTTTGTCTGGTCCAATTCCTTCAGAAATGGGGAACCTAAAGTATCTGAACTTACTTATGTTGCAAGGCAACCAGTTAAGTTCTTCAATCCCCAGTTCACTTTCCCTGCTGAAATTACTCAATGTTCTTGATCTTTCCAACAATCTCTTGACTGGGAATATACCAGAGAGTCTCAGTGCATTGTTGCCTAATTCCATCAACTTTTCAAACAACAAGCTTTCCGGTCCGATTCCTCTTTCATTGATTAAAGGAGGGTTGGTGGAAAGCTTTTCAGGCAATCCAGGCCTTTGTGTTCCAGTCCATGTTCAGAATTTCCCCATTTGTTCACACACTTACAACCAAAAGAAGCTAAATTCGATGTGGGCAATCATAATTTCAATCATTGTCATTACTATTGGAGCTCTTTTGTTCTTGAAACGTCGTTTTAGCAAAGACAGAGCTATAATGGAACATGACGAGACCTTGTCTTCATCATTCTTTTCATATGATGTTAAGAGCTTCCACAGAGTATGTTTTGACCAACATGAAATCCTTGAAGCAATGGTTGACAAGAACATTGTGGGTCATGGAGGGTCAGGCACAGTTTACAGGATTGAATTGGGAAGTGGAGAAGTTGTTGCAGTGAAGAAACTATGGGGTAGAACAGAAAAGGATTCGGCTTCGGCGGATCAGTTAGTTTTGGACAAAGGGTTGAAAACTGAGGTTGAGACACTCGGATGCATAAGGCATAAGAACATAGTCAAGTTATACAGTTACTTCTCAAACTTTGATTGCAACCTGTTGGTTTACGAGTACATGCCTAATGGAAATCTTTGGGATGCTCTTCACAAAGGATGGATCATTCTAGATTGGCCAACTCGACATCAAATTGCTCTTGGAGTTGCACAAGGCTTGGCATACCTTCACCATGATCTGTTGCCACCCATTATTCACAGAGACATCAAGTCTACCAATATCCTACTGGATGTCAATTACCGACCGAAAGTTGCAGATTTCGGAATTGCCAAGGTTTTGCAAGCTAGAGGAGGGAAAGATTCTACCACTACTGTAATAGCAGGCACATATGGCTACTTGGCCCCTGGTAAGATTCTGATAAACTTTATGCTCTTTTGACTATTAGTTTCCATTTTGATCATGTTAACCCATTTGGCCTAGCTTATCTACTGGCATAAATGCTTCTAAAAAGGGCTTATGCAAAAAGCTTTAGTTTGGAGCTTCTGGCTTGTAGTTTAAAAATAACTGAAAAGTGCTTCTGAAAAGCACTTGTGGATTTTCTGTTTGGCCCGGCTTAAGTTTTTTTTCAGTAGATAAGCTGTTAAATAGGCCCGGCTTAGGACCACTCTGAAGGTTCATATGACAGTTTATGTATGTAATTTAACATTATTAGTTCCATGTTTACGAAGTTTAAGTGATGTTTTTTTGACAGAGTATGCATTTTCAAGCAAAGCAACGACCAAGTGTGATGTCTACAGTTTTGGGGTGGTGTTGATGGAACTAATAACCGGGAAAAAGCCGGTAGAGTCAGATTTCGGAGAGAACAAGAATATTGTGTACTGGATATCAACAAAGCTGGATACGAAGGAAGGGGTAATGGAGGTGTTGGACAAGCAGTTGTCAGGGTCGTTTAGGGATGAAATGATTCAGGTTCTGAGAATTGCCATGCGTTGTACATGCAAGAATCCATCCCAACGTCCAACCATGAATGAAGTTGTTCAGCTGTTGATTGAAGCAGACCCTTGCAGATTAGATTCTTGCAAGTTGACATCAAACAAGACCAAAGAGGCATCAAATGTCACAAAAGTAAAGAACAACCAATCAGAAGTATGATCAACGGTCGTATATGATGGATGGAGTTTTAGGTGAAGTAACATAGCAATATATCTATCTATAGAACAGTAGGGTCTTCTCCTAAAATATTGAGAGAGACCAATTAATCATAAAGAAAGACTTAATTAGCTTTTTGTTCTTTTGAATTTTGCATATAAGTGGCTTGTAGATTCTTCCTCTTTTTTTTCTTCTTTTTTTTTTTTTGTTTTTAGCCCTTGTAAGGACCTAAGGAATTTGATCACTATAACTGCTTTATGGTAACGCATAGCATCTGTTTTAAATCATTGCATAGCTTTTGATAGCTTTATTTTTCTTTGGTTTTTTTTCTTTTTTTCTTTTTCATGAGAGTGATCTAAAGAAAATATAATACTTCAAAAAAGGCACAACCAGGGGAAGAAGATGTGATTTGCAATAGTAGGCTTACTTTTTTGCACTCAAGTGGGGTTCCTGATTCTGATTATAAAAATGGAGGCATGATTCCCCTTGGCAAGGTCCACTCTCCATTCTCAGCTATCCATTGAGAAGATGAATTATTTTAGCTTGATTTGATTTTGGAGCATCTTTGTCTCTACATGTAAGTTAGGGACAGACAAGAAAGCAGAACCCCAACTCTTTTCACTGTTCCAGATTTCTCTTGAATTTCATTTTCAATGCAATTTTGCTTCATTTGGTTGAAAGTATTAAAGGCATAATAAGGATTCAAAGACTCCAAAAGCTTTGTTTCACCGTAGATAGTGTGCCATGAACATCCACTCACAACTTGGAGCACCCTTTTATATTTTATTAAAGGAATTTTGATGGGATAAACAGGATTCCTCCATTTGCATTTCAAAAATTCATCTAATAAGTATTTAGTACTTAATACAGAAGTTTTCAGCTGCTAGACAGCTTTACATTCAAGTTCTTGTTTTCCATTGGAAATCATTTTATGAAGATTCATGAATGTTTAAATTGAACATAATACTAATTTTCATGGGCATCGCAGCCTCACACCTCCCCGCCGGGACGGGCGATCAACACGGGTCACGAGCGTCCGGGCTGATAATCAAACTTCTGTGTTCAGATATGAGGTTCAACTTTAAAAGGAACATCAAGAAATTCAATATTCATAGTACAATGCTATACTAGTAACAAAGATCATGTCCTAAAAGACATCATTGAGTAATTTTGGATGAATGCACAAAAATGCATGTGCATATACTTGGGCAGTTGAGTTTGTGTTGTCTCAACTTTGTTGTGAGTGGTTTGGGGGGTCCCCAAAGAAGAATGAGATTCATGAAGGTTGAAAGGAAATATATTTTTCTTTTTGGGCATGGTGGAGAGTCCATATAGAAAAGTGGAACGCTATGATCAATGGAATTGTTCTCAACCAAAAAGACAGGGTATCAAAGCAAGCTTTGGGCCATTCCAATCAAAAAAGAAGGGATAAAAAAGAAGCAAAGCTTAGCAAGCTGCTTTCCAAGACAGAGAGAGGTCTTTCCCAAAGTACAAAACAGGAAGCAAAAGATAAAACACAAGGCCAATAGTACATATATTCATTCAAATCCAATGACCATTTGAAGTCAAAACTACCATCAATTTTATCAAACTATATGCAGTTGCTAAAGCAAGTGAACTACAAAAATTTGCATACAAAAATGGGCAATAAAGAAAAAAAGTAGCTAATGATGACTTTTACTGAATCACATAATAGAAGTAAGAGACAATGTCTGTTTTTTCAACAATGATGGACATGGGTGAGGTGAGTTGAGTTGCCACTCTCTACCTGAAATGATAAAGCCTAAAAGAGGGGTAGTAAATTGGTAAGTGTGTGGGCTAAACAATTGACAGCAAAAGTAAAGTAGATGATGATGGGAAATGGCTGATTGGAACACAAGAAAAGCCACTAATAATTATCTCAAAGTGTAATGAGTGTAGAAATGGTGTGACACATCCCCTGTTAAAAGTGGCTTAATAGGGTTGGCACTTTACAATGTTTTCCATGAGAAAAAAAATGTAGATAACTTTGCATTGTGACATGTATCTTCCACAACATTGAAAGATTAGTAATGTTGTTCACACATTGAAAGGATTTGAGGGTATAGAAACCAATTACTAAGTTAATTATCAACTTTTATGCAAGTTTTGGTTTCGATATTTGATTTAATAGTTAATACATGATTCTCGCATTAAAAAAAAAAGAAACTACTGAAAAGTTCGTTACAATTCACTAATCACTATCCTATGTGGAAGTTCATTTAATTTCAGGAATAACGAAGTAATGTGTTGAACACTTAAACTCTTAGTTTTAGTAATCAAGGTTCAAATTTGACATATTTCAAGTAGAATTTTTTTTTTTTGAAGTAATGTGGAAATTCATCTTTCTTAGCCCAATCCAATCCTTGGATTTCATAAAATATTCATTATCTCCTTTTTTTTCTTTCACATCCTTTATTCCTTTTATTCTCCGAAGATGTCCGTTCATTTCATTAGTATCCCTTTGTTCTTCAAAAATTCTTTTAAATCAGTTGAAAGAGTAAGTAATAATAATCTTTTTTTAGTCACAATAATTATATATATATATATATATAATAGTATATAATTAAGCTTTCCTAAAAAAAAATGAAATAAAACCGAAAAAAAAAAAAAAGAGGACAAGCCCAAGTTTTATGGCCATGAAAAGCCCAAGTTATATGGGCAAGATTTATGACCATCAGGCCATGTAACGAGTCTAAAGACAAAGACCAGTTCGGCTTAAGTCCAACAAAATTGAATGTTGTTGGAGTTTGGACGACGGTTGTGAGCTGTAGCCTGTAGGGAAGCAACAATCTTCATCACGGACGGGGACGTGGTGGAAAAGCAAGGATAGGGTTTTTAGGGATTCCATATTCCGTAAGTTGGTGACTGTTGAGAGTAGGGAAAGGGGATAATCGAGGATGGTCGTCGTCTCGCCGGGGTTGCCCAAAGATCGCGTGAGGAGGGAAGGTGAGCTTTGAATTGGGCTGTTGGCTTGGGTCATCGTCTCAGAACATCCTTTAGGTAAGCATCTCGTTTCTGCAACATGAACGGGCTATTTGTTACCGTCTTTTTTGTCAAGTTTGTTTTTTTTTTTTGGGTGATTTTGTGTCGACAATTTGATCGTTCCAGTTCGCGACTTCAAGCGATCTGGATCGAAAACGAATTCTGATTGGAGTCGAGGGGGATAGGACCGAATTTGGTATCTATGATTTGACATGTTACTAAAATGTTTTTAGCATTGAAGTGTTATGAGGTTATAGACCATGGAAACAGAGATGTTGTCTGGGGTATCTTCAAGCAATTTTTCTGTTTTGAAGATAGCATTTTTAAACTAATGGTTTGAAGTAATCATTTAAGCGTTATATTGTACTTTCTTCTTCTTTTTATCATTTTCTTGAAGGAATGCTTCTTAATTTTTTTTTTCTTTTTTTGAAGTTATTCACTGTATTTAAGCACTTTTTAGCTTGATATAGAAATTCATTACTACTCATTTGCAATTGCAGTAGCATTAACCGATATACTAAGACAAAACGAGGGCATTATACTAGTAGATAAAGAAAAGGAAAGAAAAGTGACAGATATGGATCCATCAAAGAAAGTGGCCAATTATTTGAAGCGTGAAGTTCTTGGTGAAGGTACTTATGGTGTTGTCTACAAAGCCATTGATACTAAGGTAGCCCTAAGTCATTTATTTTCTTCCATCATCTTCTTCTCTTGAAAGTTGAAAACAAAAAGAGAATAAATGGGTTCTTCATAGAATGAATAAAAGGCATGATTATGGTTTTGTTTTGTTTTTGTTCTTAAGCATCAAACAATGCTAGTTTCTTTACTATAAAACAAGTATTCTTTAAAAGTTTTGGGCTTGAACTGACTATGTGAAGTAATGCAACAAAATTCTAGGTTCCCTCTGAATGTGGATTTTGCCATTTTGTTTTTGCACCCTAAAATGTTGAAATTCTATCATATAGAAGTAAAAGACTAAAATACTAAAGATTAACCTAAACCATCTCAAATTTCTCAAGTTTCATCAAATTAGCTGCACCTTCGATGTAATTTCCATGACTTATATGAAAAAGATAATAAAACAAGCATTCTTCTAAACTTGTGGTTAGATGAATTTCTTACTCAACCATTAAGAGACTAATTAACTTTGTCTGGTAATTGTAGACAGGAAAGACAGTTGCCATTAAGAAAATTCGGCTTGGGAAGCAAAAGGAAGGGGTGAACTTTACAGCACTCAGAGAAATTAAACTTCTTAAGGAACTCAAAGATCCAAATATAATTGAGTTAACAGATGCATTCCCACACAAGGGTAACTTGCATCTTGTGTTTGAATTTATGGAGACTGACCTTGAAGCTGTTATTCGAGATCGGAATATATTCCTGTCACCAGCTGACATCAAATCCTACATTCAGATGACTCTGAAAGGGCTTGCTTTTTGCCACAAGAAATGGGTTTTACATAGGTTTTGTTTCTGAATGCTCTTTGTCTAGTTTTTGTGTGGTTGCTGTTTCTCGAATTGATTCACTGACAGACTTTGCTTTACAGGGATATGAAGCCAAATAATTTGCTGATAGGTTCCAACGGACAACTTAAACTTGCTGATTTTGGTTTAGCACGCATATTTGGGAGCCCGGATCGTAAGTTTACTCATCAGGTAAGCTTAAGCTGTCACCTGGTGCTTTTACTTGTATCAGTACACTGGCCAATTGTAGCGTTGAGTAAAATCTTAACTTTTTCTTTCCATAGTTCTATAAATTTCTGTTTTAACTTGAATTAGGATTTTCTGCTAGTATCATGCTTACCTAGTGGCAGTACTAACTTGCTAACTCTTGAGTGCATAGAGTTGATCCTCACAGCCAAAACTTCCCTTATTTTTTTGATAATCGTTATGTTTGGGCAAAGTTTAGAAACTGTGCTTGTATTTGTACCCCCCCCCCCCCCCCCCTTAATTTTTCTCAATTTTAACTAAAAGTTTCCTATATATTGGCTTGATTAGTTTCGCTTCTACTTGGTTTTGTACACAAAAGTTTCGCTCGATTTTCCAAGTAATAAATATCCATTGATATTCTGCTTTAATATCCCATTGATGACACTTGTAATAGTTATGGTCGTCAATGTTTGTCAGTGATGATGTTATTGTAGTATATTGAAAGCAAACATTGTACGTAAAGTTGATCTTTTTGGAGACAATCTAATGACATCAAACGTCCCCACCCCCATCTATTACATTCGTTCCTTTATATTTCGTGCAATTATCTTTTGGATATAGAAACCTGCTTCCTTGACTGTTTGCACATCTATTGTTTCTTTGAGTTGTTGTATTTTTATGGCAGTTTGTTCTGGATTGTTGTTTTCTCTTTTGCTTTTCTTGTCTTGCAATTGGAAGCTGTAAATTTATACATCATACTGCATTCTACTTTTAAGTTTGTGGAACTATTCACAGGTCTTTGCTCGATGGTACAGAGCTCCTGAGTTACTATTTGGCACCAAGCAATATGGCGCTGGTGTGGATGTTTGGGCAGCTGCCTGTATATTTGCTGAACTTCTTCTACGACGTCCTTTTCTGCAGGTGAACCTAGCATGCCCTATTTACAGTTCTTCAGAGTTAGATTTATATTGTTTTGATACTAGGATATATGTTTTTTGGTTCTTCGAAGTTATGGATTACAGGCTTTCTACCCCTGTGGTATTCTATGCAGCTTTTTATCATATGTTTACATGACAGTGTGGTGATTGTCTCATTTTTATCATCTTCTAAGGCTAAAACTGTCCTTAGCATCATCAAGCTTTAGCCGCATTTTTTTCTCATCCCTCATGTCACGCATATCTTGTTGCTTTTTTGGTTTAGCTCCAGCCTAAATCTTACTCCAGCGCTGATGATTATTGGTCTCTATGACCAATTATGTGAAGTTAACATGATTGTTGTTATTTTTATGGTTATATCCTGATAATTTTAATTGTCCTAGAAATATGAATAACCTTGAGTAACTTTCTTAAATGTTTTGAAAGTTGCTTCCTGCTTGAATAAACAGTGAAAGCTTCTTAGGTCTATATACGTTCTTTTGAATGTAATCTGAAATCTTGTTGTTTGCATGATTTTGGTACGTTATTATTGCTCTCTGATTGGTCTTATATCAAGGTTACAAGAGATTAGAGATGTTTTTCCTCCTTTGTAATTCAACTGTTAGACTAGAGATTTTTTGTTGCACCAGGTTTCAAGCAATTTCGGACTTCTTGTTACTATGGATTATCACATTGAGTTTGTTGACATGCTAGTTTGGTAGTCATATCTGATAAACTCATATGTTGCTGGTTTGTTCTTTTGGTTTTTTGAACTTTTTACTGATTACTATCAATATAAAGTGTCACTCCTGTTATATTTTTTCATTTTCATCAGTCCAACATTTAACATTTAATAGGGCACAAGTGACATCGATCAATTAGGAAAGATCTTTGCAGCTTTTGGGACACCAACAGCTTCTCAGTGGCCAGATATGGTGTACCTTCCCGATTATGTAGAATATCAATATGTTCCTGCACCACCTCTGCGAACATTTTTTCCCATGGCCAGTGATGATGCTTTAGATCTATTATCAAAAATGTTCACTTATGACCCAAAAGCGAGGTGTTCAGTGCAGCAAGCATTGGAGCACAGGTATTGAAACTATTGAACTAGAATATATAGTGAATGTTTGGTTCTTTTCTCTCATGTTTGTTTTCTTGTTCAGGTACTTTTCTTCTGCTCCACTGCCTACAGATCCAGCTAAGCTCCCTAGGCCTACTCCTAAATCACGGGCATCAGATTCTAATCCCCAGGAGGGTCCCACGGTTCTTTCTCCCCCACGAAAGTCGAAGAGAGTAATGCCAGATCGTGAGAGGTTTGGAGGTGATTCTGACCAAGTGGAGAAGAGACAAGCAGTTGGTGACGTTGCTGGAAAGAATGAACCAGTTCCAATTTCAGTAGATTTTTCAATATTTGGCTCAAAACCTATGAGTAGACCTACAATTAACAGGTAAGGCAATAGCTATTGTGTGGTTATTTCATAATGGTTTTTCATCTTGTATAATTTCCTCATAAGTAGGGGTGTAATCGAATCGAGCCGAGCCAATTAGTGAGCGACTTGAGCTCAAGCTCGGGCTCGAGCTCGCTAATCGAGCTACTCGAAAGCTTGACCAATCCAAAACCAAGATTAGTTCTTTTGTTCTAAAACCTCTGTATTTTTCTTTTGAACTAAAAATCTGTAGGAGATGGAGATAAAAATCTATAGAAGCTTCTTAGAACAATTCCTTCCCCTTTTTTCAGAGAAAAGAAAGTTAAATATTTGTGGTTGTAAGGAAACAAGACAAATCATAGTATGGCATTTTTGAATTGAAAAGCTTTGAGAGGAAGAGTTTTAGAAGATTTTCTCACCGGAAGCCAAAATGATACTCTGGCCAAAAGATTTGAAAAAACACAAAAAGCCAAGAAACATTGATGCGTTAACCAGTAGCAAGACTAAGTGAATCTATATCAAAAATTTTGCCAGGGTATTTTTAATTTGTTTGTTGATGGAGAATTGGAATGGGACTGCCGGGTATTTGGTGGGGGGCAGCACTAATTTGAAAGGTGAGAAAGAAGGAAATATTAGGTTTTGATATATTTTATTTAAAAGACATAAGTAACCCTATTATCAAAAACCCCTAGACTATTTAGTTAAGGCTAATCTTTTTATTATAATGTACTATATATAAATATAAGGGAGCTCGATTATGCCCGACGAGCCTTTGAGCCGAGTACTAAACTACACGAACTCGGCTCGCTCAAATACTCGAGTAGCTCAAGCTCGAGCTCGGCTTGACTTTTTTCGAGTCGATTTCGAGTATTTCTCGAGTCGAACCCGAGTAGTTTGCGAGTAGTATCGTATCATTTACACCCTTACTCATAAGCATTTGAAGTGACAACAGAGAGCGCTTCAACTTGAGACTGGATTTTAAACTTTGTGCTGACTGGTTAGCCACCAATTTTGATATCGATATTAATAATGGAATTGCCTTAGGATATGCTGGGACTAATTTCTCGTGGCTTGTTAAAACGGGTTAAAGAAATTATCTTTTGTCGTGCTGGATTCACATTTTTAAGAGTGAAGCCTCTAGTCTTAATTCTTCATCTAGAGTTATCCTCTTGATCAAGGGTGGATTTTGAGGTGTGTTAAAATTATTTTGGTAAATTACATGATTGGTCACTTAAATTGGAGAAAGCAATTCTTTATTTTGAGGGCAGGTTATGGATTTGCTCATGATGGGCATCTTCTTGTTTTAGATGATTGTTAATTTGAATACTGTGATGATTTAGGTTTTTGTTGTCGCCACTTAAAATGCAATATTTAAAGTGGATTCTATAGGTCCAAGTTGGAATTAGGTATTCCTTGTTCCTATTTCTTCTTCTATCAGGTGGAGTGAAGAGGAAAAATTGGTGTAGGACTGGGGTGAAAATTGTGAAAAGTTGGGGCGGGGAAAGAAAATGTCTTTAGCATTCTGTTCTGAAGTTACTTATCTTATAAAATGTTTATGAATAGGTCTCATTTATTATGGAAAAAAAAGGAATATACTGAAATGATCCTTTTATTGTTTTTATGCAGTGCTGATAGATCTCATCTGAAGAGGAAACTAGATCTT
This sequence comes from Corchorus capsularis, assembly GCA_001974805.1. Lineage (NCBI taxonomy): Eukaryota > Viridiplantae > Streptophyta > Magnoliopsida > Malvales > Malvaceae > Corchorus > Corchorus capsularis. Next base: position 21,536 of record AWWV01016016.1, on the reverse strand, counting down.
GAATTCCAACACAATGAAGAATGAGATGTATCCAAGCATCTTTCTAGTTATAAAAGAGCTGTATGTTGGCTACTCAAAGTTTTTGTTAATTAATCCGGTTAGTCCCTCTCCAATTTCTCTATATCTGCAACTGGGGTTGTTATTGGTTATTGTCCTGCCTTCCACTTCATGAAGCAGCAGTTACCATTAAAGCTGAAAAAGATTTTTTTTCATAGGATTTTCTGTGAGAGCTGAAGATTTTTTATTTTTCATAGGAACTTCTCTGGCTCTCAAATAACTGTAAAGGAAGAGAGAAAAATGACTCTTTAACATTTTGATGAAATCTGTATCAGCCCATAGAAGGCAAATTTTTGAGAAGAACTTTTCTTTGTATAACAAGATGAGTGGTAAAAGGAAAAAGAAAGAAAACCCAATATCCAAGAGTTGTTGTTTGAGAACAGTTTGATGGATCTAGTTGATACAAAATATTCATATTAGTTTCTGTTATATATCTACTTTCTATTTTCCCTTGCTCTCTGTGAAGAGTTAATACTAACAGCTTGATGAATCTAGTTGATGTCTTGTTTGTTGCACTTCCACACATGATCTGGCTTTTGAAAGGGATTTATACTATGTGTTGCTGTATTTTATGGTTTGTATTCTTGTTCATATATTGGAGAATGAATCTTATATTTTCTTCAAAGGGTACATTGTTTCCTTATCATGCCTCTGTACTTTGATTAGTTTGTTCATTTGTGTCGTCAACTGTCACAGTTTAACTTTCCTCGCAACCTTATTACTCTATGTGGAAGTTCATTGTTGAAAATTTTACTCAAAAACCAGTCATGGCATTTAATTGCTTCAGTTTTCTTTTCCTTTTTCTTTTCCTTTGCTTTTTTTTTTCATTTTTGCCAAGAAAATTTATCCAATTTTTTTGGAAACCAAAAAAAAAGGATATGATGGATTTGAATATTTGATAAGAATCATGAAAAAGGAAAATAAGCAATTGGGTTGCCAAGGTTTGGCCCAAGAAGTTGTAAATTAAAGGTCCAAGCCCAAACTTGGCAGTTTTCCTTTTAGCAGTACTAGTCATTACTTCTACGTGCGTTGCATGTGATCTAATATGTTTAATTTAAATGAAAATTAAAATATTATTTCTAAATAATTTCATTAGAGCTGGCAAAATTTGACTTGGGTGCCGGTATTCGAAACAAAACTTGATCCGATCTTATTTGAACAAAAAATCCGCTCAATTCCTTGATCTGATCTTATTTGAACAAAAAATCCGCTCAATTCCGGAACCGAAATTACTCGAATCCTCAATGTTTCGAACCTGAAACGACCCAGACCCAAAATTACCCGAACCCGATCAACCTCGAGAGATTAACCCAAATTGGAATTAATTATATTTAAATAATTTGAATCCGAAAAGAACCGAACCCGAAAAAAATCCAAAGCTCAAATCTGAAATCATCTGAACCATATGAATCGACACTTAAAAAGACTCAAACCAGAATTGACTCAAATTTAAATAACTCGACATTTAAGCAATACGATCCAACCCAACCTGAAACCGAAAATTAACCGAACTCGTATGACCCAAAATTTCCTTAATCTGAAACTGACCTAATCAAAATAACCAAACCCAAATACCCGACTCGTCCATTTGTATATACATAGAGTTTTACTACCATAGGAACGAAATAAATAATTTCACATAAAGAAAAATATTAACAAAGTAAAATAACAAATTTAAACCCACATAAAGTGTTACATTTATCTAGCAATAATTGAAATTAATATAATAAGTAAAATAAAATAATTGCACCTTAGGGAAATAATAAATTTTAATTTAACAAATGGAAACATGTCAATCACAATAACCTTTAAAATTAAAATGGTAAAAATAAAATAATTATAAAAATATTGAGTTCTAAGTAGAATCAAAATATATATTAAAAAATGTTAATATATCCAAGTTTTTAATGAAAAATAGTAAAATGGTAAAAATAAAGTAATTATAAAGATAATAGATTTAACTAAATAAAAATAGAGTTTTAAGTAGAATAAAACTATAATAGTTTAAGTAATGGTATTTTAGGAAATATATTCAAAAAATAAGGATACAGTCGTCGATTCAAAAGTTTTACAAAACTCGTACTTTTATATATAGTATAGATTTTACATATTATCTGAAGATTTTCCATGTGTGGAAAATAAAAATAGACAAGAGAAGGTTCGAACTCGGGAGTCTAGGTAATGAATATGCAAGGTATTTTCTTTCTTTGATCATGTAAACAGGGGCGGACCTAGGAAATTTTTGAAGGGGGGACGAAGAAGTATATTGAATTTTTTTTTGAATAAATATAGAATATTTTTGTTAAATAAAGTATACAAAACAAAAATAATATAAATATAAATCCAAGATGCAATTGTTGTTGTGATCAACTTATAAATTTGATGCTTTGTAAATCATGCTTGAATGCTTTACTTTGATTTGTTTCTCTTGAAACTTGTAAAAAGAGAAAAAAATACTTATGGTACGATATGTTTAGGATTACGGCTACTTATAATGCAACAATTTTTTTTGACATCATAATATATATGCAACAATTTAATCATTATACTTTTTGTAAAAGGATAATTTTAATCATATATATGAGGATTCCACCTTATTGTAATAGAAACAAATTAAAGTATAACTTTCTTTAATCTATCAAATATTGGATTTGGGTCTTAATAAATTACTTTTATTTTATCCATTAAAATTTAAATTGGGCCAAAATAAGTTATTTTTATCTAAAAGCTATACAAATACATGACCCATGTAACTCATATATAGAAGTATAAGGAAATTTGGAAGGGGCACGTTTAATTTTAGGGGGCCACTTTGAGAAAAAAAAATTAGGGGGGCCATGGTATAATAATCCCACCCCTATTTGGTGTTTGCAAGATTTTAGGGGGGCGATGACCCCTGCCTGTCCCCCTCTAGGTACGCCCCTGTAAATATACTTATTTTTTTCACAAGAGCATGAAAAGTCAAGAACAATTATGAAGGAAGTTCAGAGAGAGATAGAAAATAAAATTATACTAAAAGTCTAAAAGAGAGTATCTGATGACTGAAAATATTTTTTAGTCATTAATGTTGGACTCTTTAAATGGGTCTCGTTCTCTTGGATGTAGGGATGATAGTGATGTGGTTTTTTGCGGTTATTCGAATTCGTTTAAAATTCGAATCCGTTTATTAAACGGTTTTGGTGCAGTCTTAGATAGTGAGATTACTATCCAATGCGGATTCAGTGCGGTTTCAGGTTTAAGGCGTTGGATATCCATTATCTGAAACCGTATAAGCTAAATGGTTTTGGATAGTGGATATCTGATTAAAAACCGTTTAAAATCCACTTAATTTTGAATTGGGTTATTTGGGCCAAATGCTAATAGGACCCCAAAAGTTACAAACCCAAAAACTTACTTAAAGCATGCCCCCGTCCATTACTAGTACTAGGTCCAAAAAGAAACCAAATTTCAAAGTTAAAAATTATAATGGTTTGCGGTTTCGGATTGCGATTCGGTTTTTAAGTGGATATCCATTTAATACACGGTTTTGCGGTGCGGATTTGGTTTTTTTTACGCGGTTTTAGTGCCGATTTGGACATAGTCTTTGAAATTTAAGCGGTTTTGGATGCGGTTTTGGATATTGAATAATTAAAAAGTTTCGGTTTTGGATAGTGAAAATTTTGCGATTATCCACACCGCTGCCATCCCTACTTAGATGTTCTTTGGGGGAAATGGACCTAATTGAATTGCTAGAATCTTCAATGCTCAACAAATTTGGTACAATTTATTTTCTTATTATTGCAAATTACATCCAACTACAAAATTGGTTAGACAAAAAATCCAAAAACCCACTTTTTTCTAATGAAATTTGATGGTAAAAAAAGAATGCAGCAATGTATGATGTATCCTTGCAATTTAAGACATTTTACTTGGTACTTACAAATACTTAAAAAGTCAAACAAATTGAGTAGGTGAATGTGAAATAAATAAGATGCTCCTAATTAATACTACTAGTGGCAAGGCAAAATTTGAAGGTCAAAAGAAGGGTTATTTCGGGTTAGTAGTAGGCACTTAGGCAGGGATTTCTTTTGTCGGGTGATCTGAAAATGTCACCATTGTTTTGAAGAAAAAGCCTTAGAAACCGTTGGAATTTATATCTAGAAAAGAAAGGAGGGGGACTTCTTTTAATGTACCACAAATCGGTGACATTTCAGCCTTTCTCTTCTTTCCCCCTCCTCTCTGTCAATCATGGCGGTTACTTCACTACTCACTCACAACCTTAGTTATTAAAATCGGAATATATTTGCTAATACTTCATTAGTTATAGACATTCATTTTCCTTGAATAAACTTGAATAAGGTTTCATATTTGAGTTGTGTGAATAGAAAACATCATCCTTCCAATTTGGACAAGCTTTATCTTCATGGTTTAAAGTTGAAATCATTGTCGAAAATTAGACTTAAACATGATTAATCGTAAATTGTTTTGTTAAGCATATGTGAAATAGATCCAAAGACCTCACAGCCACTTAAAGTCCATCAAGGTCCAAGACTCATATAAGGTGTATATAGAGCTAAGGTATGGCCGGTGGCGAATTCAGAAACATTTGTCAGGGTGGGCACAATGTCTTCTATATATACATAGATTTAAAAAATAACTATGGTTTATAGACATTTTGATGATTTAATCGATTAAGGGTGGGCACTAATGAGTAATTTAGGGTGGGCACCATAAAAATTACATGCAAAATAGGAAGAAATTTGGAAGTTGAGGGTGGGTACTTGCCCACCCAAATTTATACATGAATCCGCCCCTGGGTATGGCTCATAATTCTCACTCACATACATCAAATCTCCAATTCTCTTATTATAAACACCGAGCACTTTAATGACTTATCATCGAAAAGGATCTCCTTAAAATAAGCCCGGAATCCTCCTCTCAGGGTTTTCCTTCTTGCTGGTCACTTGAATCTCTCTCATTCTCACATAAACTCTTGCTTGTCCCTCACCCCGTGTTAAGATTCACTCCCAGTGAATCTTAGTACTGTCTGCAGTTGTGTAAATGATACCAACCAGAGACTTTTTTTTTTCGCTATCATATATTGGGTTGAGTTAAATAAAGTGTCTGGTTGAGTTTTGTGAATGGAAAAAAAAAATTGAAAAAACTTTCCTCCAATTAGGGTCGAGACTCAATTCTGAATCAATTGAGGTTTAATATGATCTACTAGATATATACCAGAGTTCATGGAAAAAAAAGTAAAAACTAAATAACAAAAATCTACAAATATTGGACTTATATATATATATATATATTTTTTTTTTTTAATATCGCAGTCATGTCTAAATGAACCGAACTTGAGTATCTTAAGTCAAGCTTGAGTCTAAAAACTCAGGGTTTGATTGAGATCAAACATGATATGGGATTAACTCAATTCAACTCGATTACACCCTAAATATAAATAGAAGATGGTAATTTTTTATGCACAACACATAATTCCATCCTATCCCACTGCCAAACAAACCCTATAGATAAGTGTTGTTTATGATATATTTATCCCACAGGGTTTTAACTCTCCCTGATCTGTTCCCTTGCAATTGAAGAAATTGAGTGAGTCCCCATCTTTATTTCTGGTGGGCACTGGCTAGCCGCTGCAGGGGGAGGGAGCTGATTATTAATAGGTCACAGTGGTAGCAGTGTTTTAAATTCCTTCCATATATATTAATGCCCTTTTGTTTTGGCCTTTTTCTTTTCTTTTGATCAAAAGCATTAATTTCTACCAAACCATTAAGACTCATCTTAATTACTATACTTTTTTCTCCAAAATAATACCTCAATTATTCAATTCCATCATATACTATGTACTCAAATCCCTCCCTCATTGCAATAATATCTGGATTTGAAAAGATTTGTTAAATGTTCATGGTGATTAATCTTTGAAACCCTTTTTTCTTTTGCCACATTTTTTCTGGTGAATAAAGGAAAGTTAAAAACTAGGCTAGATTAAAACCGGGGGAAATGCAACCCCTCTTTTATCGGCTTCGACAACCTCTAGCACCTGTTGGGAAGGAACACGAAAGACTTCATTTCAATTGCGAGATTAATTTATTGAGATATTATTAGGGTATTTGCTTTATACATATTTAAATCTCTATTATTAACATTCATTCTTAAGAGATATTTGAACAGTTTATACTCAAACCAACAATTGTTGGTAAATGTTACTAATTGAAAAAGTTAAACCATTAAAATATGTCTCGATATGTCCGCCTTGTTCGTATTATATTCATTTATATATCTGTTCTCATTATATACCTAAGCAGAGCTACATTCAAACTATACAAGATGTTATTTGCATTTGGACTATTAGATTAGATGGAAATAGCATTCAACCAAATAAAGGTTTATTAACATTTTGTTTTGGGATGTAATTAAAGATCATTATTATCTTTATTAGTGAAACACTGAAACTGGACAAAACCAAGAAACCCTTTGTAGTAAGAATACAAAAGAGTACAACTAAACAAAAATACTATATTGAAAAAATTGGAAATGGGTTTGGGTTGGGTCGATGCCAAATATCCAATTCTAGGCAAAAAAAAACTTGAAAAGATAAAAACTCTCGTGGCCGTCGGATACAAAAAACAAAAGGAGCAGTTTTGGTCAAAACAAAAGGCGACAAAAAAAAAATTACGTCACTTTGAAGTGAAAAAACACAGCTGGTGGAGCTGCCTTTGCGCTGTGTGCCCTCTGCCGCTGTTGGCTGTTGCCTGCGAAACTGGCTGTGACTTGTGATTCACTGTTCCCCCTTTGCATTTATTCTCTCTCATTTTTCTTTTTCCCCATGAATTTTATCAAAAAAATCTTAAAAAGTTTTTCCTTTTTTGAAAAGAAAATGAAAAATGGAAAATGGGGTTAATATTACATAAGAAAGAGAGAGAGAGAGGAAGAAGAAAGAAAAATAAAAGGGAAAAGATTGAGATCGAGAGACAAAACAGTGAGTCTTACCAGAAGAGGAACAAAGATAAAGTTGAAAATGGCTTTTCACCGGCCTTTTTTTTAAACCCTCCAAAAATGCCTGCTTTCCAACAAAAAAACTACTACTTCTAGCCCATTGAAATTCCCATTCTAGACATGAATCAACCCGACTTTCCTTTTCTTCCTGTTATCTTCCTTCCCCCTTCATGTTTTTTTCTCTGTCTGAAAACAAAACCAGACAACTTCCTAAGGGAGGAAAGGGCTGTTTCTTCTTTTCTTCTTTCGGGCCTTTTCTTAAAACCCAGCCACCTGCAAAACCTTAAACCTGTTACTGTAATGGCTGTCGAGAGCTGCAATGACCAAGTTACCCTCGGTCTTCACGAGGTACCCTCTCTTCACGCCTTTGTAAATCGAAGGTCATTTTCGTGTATTCACAGATGAGAGAGAGTACAATGTAGCTCTCCCTTCTCCCTGTGTAAAACCGCTTCCTTCCCCTTATTGCGTGCAAAAAGGCAGACAGGATGGAGCCAGGCAAAAATATATATAAATATATAAATATTTTTCTCTATATAGTTTCTTGCTTTGAAAAAAAAAATCTCACACCCCTTTTTCTTTTTAGTTTATTTTTTTTTGGTTTTTCCCCCTTTTTATTTGATGAGATTTTAAAGGTGGAGGAGGAGCATTTGGTTCATCATCAATCATGGGCATTCTTTATCATACATTGAAATGCAGAGGAAGAAGACGGTGGGATTTGAGAAGCATTTTCATGATAAGAATATTTAGTATTTTTTTCTTTTCACCTGAATGTGAAATGTTTGTACTTCTTTGTTTTTAATGTATTTAATGGCCATGATGGTGATGATGTATGTTTTTCCCAATTTTCCATAGATTGACTTTGATCCTATAAATATAGAGATATAGTTGCTTTATTTCTGATTCTGCCCACATTTTTATTTTTGTTTTGAAGTTCTGTTTCGTGCATTTTATATTTTATTTTGAGTATTTACTTGCTAGAGGAAATATTTGGATATGTAATGTAGGCGTCTCTGATATACTTTTGTGTAGATATTCTGTGAAGAAAAATGGTTAAGGTTCCTTGAAATGCAGAAGCCACCTGAGGATGGAATGATTCCATTTTGCCTTTTATGGCATTTAGAAATTTTTTATATCTATAGTTTCACTGCTGCATTTGATTTGATTCTATCAGTTTTTCATTGGTCCATGGAAAACCAATTGCAGAAGAGTGGGGAATGAGGGAAATAAGAAAGAATGATTTCATTTGTATGTGGTCCATGCATGTAAGAAGCCTTGATTTATTTTTTTTTAAACTGTTTCTTTCATTCTTTGATTTGTATCCTAATGGTGTCTTCTTGTTGGATAGTACTTCATTAGGGAGAAGGGGAACGATTAATATATCAATTTTGATGTTTAGGGATGCTTACACGGTTGATTTTTATTTGATGTGATGATTTTGTACTTATGCACTGTTAGGAGTTTGAAATTTGAGTGCCTTTCTTGTGGTTTTATATGGCTGATTAAACAAGTGATTAATTTAACAATGCTGGGTTGCCTGTTCCTCTGTCACACTTTTTTTTCCTGTTATTTCTTTTAAATTCTTTAACGTTCTATACTTCTATGTATATTTATTGCTGGGTTTCTGTATTAAGGGAAGATGGAGAGATATGTAAGTAAAACTTCCTCTCTAATGCATGCTTAGCATATAAATAATGATGAGATAAGACTTGCAGTCATTGATGACATGAATGATCTGCATTCTCGAGTTATGTTTGCTTCCAGACCTGGCTGCCCTTGATATAGTGTATCAGTCATGAATATGATGTACTGACTCCATTGGGGTGATACTATTTTGCCCTGAAACTGTATACTCATTAAATAACTTGATGTCCTCTTCATTCGTAGTTTGATTTTGTTTGAGACATATTTCTACAATTAGTTGGAAGTTGGAACTCTTTCCAAACTTCTCTGTTCTTGCACATACCATGTGCAACAGTGCTTCATTAGAGCAATTTTGCTTGCTGGCTCCATATGAACATCTTAACTGACCAAACGCTTGGAGAATCATGTTTGCTGTTATAGGATAGTTATTTAATTATGTTATGTAATTGCTCATGTGATATGCTTGTGTCCCGATGCCTCATTTATGTTAAATCATGATTGCAATTGCTTCCTATGGATGAAAAGGTGGATGTGAACTTAATCCTGTCTAGTTAACCTGAGTAAAACTACAGTAGTTCCCATGAAAAGTTCCCCCTTCCAAGGCAATGAATATCTTCATTTTCTCATTACTTGATGGATTGGCTCCTTAAGTTTTGTTGTGATTACACATTTGGGTGAGTCGACTTATTTAATGCATGTATTTTTTTTTATAACTTTGCATTTCAACACCTGTGACATGATATGTCTGCTGAATGGGGTAGCATCTGAACTTTTTACTTATCTGATGTCGAGAACTGATTGCTCCAATATTCCACTATTATCATTTTGCTGATATTGTTTTGTTTGCTGCTTTCAGATGCATGACCTTAGTCTAGGGTTCTCATTTTTGTGGCATATTAGACTTGTGTGTGTTGATAGGCAGTTATATTGCAAATTGGATGAAGTTTTAAGTTATGGAGTCTAATGCATAAGCAACTTTTGGCTGCTTATGCATGTCCACAATTCGGAATCATGGTATCTTCTTCTGATGTTGCAGATTAAGCACTGGTGATTGCTTATTCAGTTAGAAGCACTTCTACTTCTTTATTTGCTTTATATGGAGCTTGAGATCATAATTGACTTTTCCTTATGAAGTTTGCATTTAGATCATTCTTGCAGCTTATAAACATCGATTAAACAAGTCTAATTAGTCTTTTATGGCAAGTGTCATTTCATGTTATCGAGTCTAAACAGGTGGTCTGATATAATCTGTAGATCTCCCACCGGGACTTTATTAATTTTCTTTTCCCATCTTTTTATCATTTTGGTCAAGTATACTTCCTGCTGTAACGTCTAATGTTGCTTAGTTTCATTCTTTGAAAAACATTCTGTGGAAAAAATTTATACTCTTTTAAGTTTCTTTCTGCTACTTTGTTCACACAAGTCTCAGTTTAGCAGTATGACATTCTCAATCAGCATCTTGTTCATGGATCGCTCTTTACTTTTCTACTGATCCATATTCATTTCAATCTTGGGATGGTTTGGAATCCTTTTAATGCCATGCCTACTATCTTAAAGCTTAGTTTTTGTGCTTATTCAATGCATATATAAATTCATTTTATCAAGGATACAATGCAGTTTGACATTCAGAGAGTTCACAAGCCCAAATTGCACATCCATTAGCCTCTGTTTGGTGGATTTTACATTATCAGATGCTTTGCTTTAGGCCACTTGTATTACATGTTCATAGATAGGATACACATATCCTAGAGAAGGTGGCAAAACATATAAGAAATGTTGCATCTGCCTTATAGTATCCCTTTCCTTGCATTCTCTTGAAACCAATTTTAGTGTAAAATACTGTAACTGCAATTGAGGACTGTGTACTTGGATCTTTGCTTAACTCATGGTCATGGAGTTAATTATACTTGTTGGGATGGGATTATCTCTCACCATTAAAAGGTCTTCATAATGGAGTATTGTCCACCCAAAATCACACGCTGGAAACTTGCCAGTTTCCCTTTGAGTTGAGGCACTTCAGATTCTGCCACTGGGAGCGGCACTTTCTTCATTGCTTGACAGCTTGATGTAGGTGTAACTTGGTTTGGGCCATCCCGAAAACCAAGTTAAGCCAACCCAATCTGGCAATTTACCGGCATGGGTCTGGCTGGTTGGATAAGAGGCATTAGTTAAGTTGGGTCTTCCATTTACGGATGGGTTGGGGTCCAGCCAGCGGGAAAGAGAAAAAGAATGATAATGTTTGTGATACATAGTTACAAGTTTCTCCTTTTGGTATGGGTAATAGCCTAATATGGAAATGGGTCTTTTGAGTCTTTGGGAATCTTGCTGGGCTAAAGGCCTTGGTGCAAACTGGTATATAATATATACAGGTCGAACACCAATTTACACCTGAAAGTCTAACAAGGCTTTTTGGATTTATCAAAATAACATATTTTATTTTCTGAAGTTGGAGCTCAGTGCAAAATGTACTTACTTACCTGTGAAACTTAACAAGAAAAGGGCTAATAATTACAAATTTCAAGGAGATTATAATTCTAAGAATTACTAACTTCTTGCTTTTTATGGATGCATCAATTGCCTAGCCAAATGGTGAGGAGTATTATGCACACCAAGTTCTTTAGTCTTTACCTTTTATTACTTTTAAAAGGGTTCGAATTCAATCTTCGAATGCAAGCAAAGTTGATCCCAAACTCCAAGCACTGGTTTGAAATTTCTCTAAATAGTAAAAATCGAACTCTAATTGCTTTTTTTTTTTGGCACAAACCTCTAATTGGGATTTGGGAAGCCTAAGTCTCAAATTTGAAATAAACTCAACTTAATCGAACTCGAAATGATCCGTAGTCATCTTTTTCAAGTATCCTATTTGATTTTGAGTTTTTGACTTCAACTTCCATATTATACCCTTGAAGGCCCATGCAAATGAAGAAAAGAGAGAAGATGATGCTCATTAGATTTCATTAGCTTATGGAAAGAAAAGTGTCTTAAATCCTTATGAGTAGCCTTACTCCATCATTTAATTGGTCACATATCTTAATTAGATTAACTAGTAACATGCCCGCACTATGTCGCGGGGCAGATGTCAACGTTTCGAGTCCACTTATTTTAAATGTGAACTTAGTCGAAACAAAGCTATATGATAACCGGTAGAATAGCCTTCGATCAATCATATATCATTAATGGGAGAGATTACTATATGGACCAGTTCCATCACGTCATTCATGACCCCGACCAATAAAATTATGACAATTCAAATTTTTTCAGAACCCTACCAAATTAATTTATTTAAATTTTAGAACTTACCCAGTGAATCTGACTTGTGAAACTAGGGCTAAAACTGATACTAAATTTGTGTCTAAATTTTAGTAATAATTTTCAATTGTCACAATTCTATTTCCATTTGTCGGTACCATAAATGATATGGTGAAAGTGTTCTATCTAATAATTTTTTCATTCATGGACGTTTATAAATTCGGATGATCAAAATAAGTACTCAAATATGTTTCATAAGACAAAAAACAATAAATAGAGCCCAACTCTTTGGCCCAACAAAAGAGAAATCCCACGACCCAAATAAATAGGAAAGAGGTGAAAAAAGAAGATCAAAACAAAATAAGGAGGCATGGACCTATGGATGATCCATATGTCAAGCAAAGAAACATGAATAGTAGAAAATAATAATAAGGGTTAACTATATATATATATATATATATATATAAACACGTATAATTTGTGAACACCTAAATACCGGCTTGCCCTCCCTCAAATCTCTTTTCCTGATTTATTAGCAATTTTGATTTTTTTTATCATGTCTAAATGAGTCCATCGAGTGTAGGATGGTGGGTAATTTTGGGATTTGTTTTTGGTTGATTTGGTCTCTGTCGTTTCCTTCTTCAGCGTTATTGTTTCATTCAAATCTTGATTGAATCAGTGGATAATAAGTCAGCTGCTTGCTTGGGACATGTGTTTGCTGAGGCTTCAAGAGGTGTTGAATCATGTGATTTTGGGCTTTACAGCTGTTGGTTGTGGCTTTAGGTGTCTTGATTATAATCTTCAGAGAAGGAGTTCCAAGAGTTTGGTCTGGAGAGGGGATGGGTGATAATGTCGAGCATGTTCTAGAGATGATCATCTTCTTCTAGATCTGCTGCAGGCACCAGATCCACGTTCCTTGATCCGACCTTTTTATTAGGTATAAGAATAAGGACAGTGAGTCATCTCCTGCAATCTATGAACCTGTCCCCGATGAAAGTAAAGATGAAAGAGAACCCGTTCTGAGAGATTGGCGTTGGCTTGTGGGTCCACTACGGTAGAAGGCCTTAGCTGGCGTCCGATCCGGGGGAAAGCTATCGTCCGAGGTTCCCAGAATATAGAAACCATTACGAATATAACCTACATGTCCAATTGAACTATGAGCTAGAGGTCTTTTTAACTATGTGAAAATCTTTGATTAAAACTCAGTTTAGAGGAAACTCTAACAGTTTTCTTATGCTATTGGATGTTAGATATTTGCACAAGGGATAGGCATGGCCATGAACTGGATAGGTGAAAGCAGAACAGGTGAAGGGAGATAGTAAACAATAGAGCAAGAGATTTATGTCTTACTGATAAAAGCAATGGAATTAGCACTTTCATCCTTGCCAAATGCACCAAACATTGGCCTTGATAATGTTTTGCAAATGAGCTATTAAGAGAAATTAAAACATATAATCATACCAAAATCTGATTGTTTAATTAAACATCAAACTTACAAGGTTTGACCTATAAAATCATGTTAGTTTGAAAATTAAATTTGAAATGTCTTACGGATGGCTCATGTTATTTATGTGCAGGTTTTCATATCATACGGAAAAAAAATCTAATGCAGATATTGTCTTATGGAATGAGGGAACAAAATTAAGTGATTCAGTAGAGCTAGCCATATCACTTGAAAAATGATATTGTTATAAGGAGAAACTGGAAGCTTTGAGGAAGCATGGATTGTCTGCTGAGTATTGTCTATGTAGAATAGAAACTTTGGTCAATTTTTGTTTTAGTTTCTACTTTTCCTGTTGGAACTTTTAGTCAATTTTTGTTTAAGTTTCTACTATTCCTATTGGTAGTCGAAACAATTTGAATTTCCTAAAATCTTTGCTAGAATGAAAAATTCAATGGCATTCCAAGTGTCTTTGAAATATTAAATGGACACCACTATTCGTGTAAGTATATATATATATATTTATATATATAAATGTGGTGTATAATATACTTGTCTTATGTTATCTTCTTTTCATTAGGTAAATAAATACATCAAAGTTTTCTATGCTTTTAATTTTGTTCACCAATCACCATGGTGAACAAGAATCAAAGCCCAAGTAAAGAATGAAACAAGCTAAAAAAAAACAGCCCAACTTTAATAAAACAAAGCAACTTATAATCAGCCCAAACACATAGTCATTATTTTGGCAACAATCACTATTGATTCCGACAATACAAAAAAAAAACACAAAGAAACATGCCAATATCCGATTTAAACCCTGCAAAAATAACAATCAATCCCTAGCACAGGCTCTTTAAACCTTGCAAAAATTTTGGAGGTTCTTGGATAATGTATAACAGGAGGCAAATCATTACAAAGGTATTAAATATCTCTAGAAGAGATATGACATTTCAATTACTAAGTAAAAGAACCTGAGCTCATCTTCATTGTATAAATTATTTTAATGTAATCCTAGGTGCATATATAAAAGACTACTCTTAAATGTAAAATACATTTGGATCTTGCTCTCTTTGCTTAATATGCAGCTAAGAAAAAAATGATTAGTGGAAAAAAAACAGATGAAATTTCAGGCAAAAGCAAATGTCTGCTAATGCAGAAAAACCAGTTGCTCAAAATGAAGCCAACCATCTAGGGGTTGACTCTCACTTGGATTGTGATATCACAAAAAAGGGTAAGCAAACTTTTAAAGGCCCAAAAGGGGCCAATAAAGTAGCCCAAAAGGACCTTTGGGTCCCTAGACACCTTGAGAAAGGCGATAGTTCAAAACAAAATTCTGGCAACCCTGTTAACTTGGGACATGAGATTTCCTTTCCAAGCTCTCGACAGATATTGCCTATGGAAACCTCGATCAAAAAACCATCTGCTTTGAGCGTAAACTCTTGGGAAACTAGCTTCTCAGATATGCAATTGGAAGCCCTTATGAATAAAGTTGAAAACCCCTTTCCCTTCAAATCGCCTCTCACCCTTCAGAATATTGTTTTGGAAAAATCCAACCACCATGAGAAGGAATTGGTCCAGGATGAACAAAAGAGAAACAATGAAGACGGTGAATCAGGTTCGGGGGGATCGACGACACCGGGGGGAACGCCGGAGAAGGGAAGATTGGAACCGTCAAGAGATGAATTTGAATGCCCAGATGAGAGTGCTCTCTGTCTCCATGGAATCTCCACCGCGGTTTCGAGCCAGGGAACACCTTTCGCCGGAAACCTCCACGAACCAACCATTTGTGTTCAGAACTCAGAGATTACCACCATTGTCTCGGGAGGAAGAAATCGATGCAGCAACTCTACACCTGATTTACCCAAGGCAGTTCCCGTTAGACATGGAGATCAACACGGTGGAGACTTGGGGAAATCTTTGGCCTCACCAAGATTGGAAACCACCAATTTGGATGATGTTCCTGGAGAATTTTTATCTCCATGTAGGAGCACTGGAAATGCTAGTGGACAATGGGAAGCTGATAGCAGCGAAAATCTCAATCAGTAGCACTCTATACAAGTTCCACGTCTACGGAAGATCCTCGAAACTGCACGAAAGGTGGATCGCTTGATGCACAAGATCGACTTCTACTCGACAAAAACACTAAGCCAAGCAACGGAGGAGTGGTACCTAAGGTACCCGAACGAAAAAAGGACCGAAAAGGTCGCAAAAATCCAACCAGTTGATATGTCAATCATCTTGTGGAACTGTAGAGGTGCCAGACACCCGGATTTCATTCGTACTGTTTTGGATTTAGTGCGAATTCACAAACCTGATATGTTGATCATAACTGAGACTAAAGTTAGAGCCAGAGAGGTCAGACACATCATTGATAGGCTCCCTTTTGATGGTTGCTTGGATACTGAAACCATTGGCTATCGTGGTGGCATTTTGATGCTGTGGAAAACAAACAACATGAAGGTGGATCTGCTAGGGGCAACGGAGCAAGAAATTCATGCCACTGTGAAGGTAAACAATACCAACCTTTCTTGGTTAATTTCAGCTATATATGCTAGCCCAAGGTTACATGAGAGGAAAATTCTTTGGGATAATTTGCGTGTTGTTGCTGATTCTTTTAATTTGCCTTGGCTTTTAGCTGGTGATTTTAATGAGGTTCTTAGCTCTGCGGATAAAAGAGGTGGTAATCCTATTTCTATTAGTAGAACGAGAGCTTTTTTGGACTGCCTTAATTATTGCAATATTGATGATTTAGGTTTTAATGGACCTAGGTTCACTTGGTCGAATAAAAGAAAATTTTCTTGCCTTGTTCAAGAAAGAATTGACTTAGCTCTTGTCAATGCCTCTTGGAGAACCCTCTTCCCTGATGCTTTTGTGAACCATTTGCCTAGAACTCGTTCAGACCACTGCCCTGTACTCATATCTTTGGTTATTAACTCGAATTTGGTTGGTAATAAGCCTTTTAGGTTCCAGAAAATGTGGTTTAGCCATGACGCTTTTTTTCCTCTTGTTAGTAATGCTTGGTTGAAAGGGGAAAGTAATCTTCTGAATTGCCTTAATAGTGTGAGAGAAAACTTGCAGATTTGGAACAAGAATTGTTTTGGTAATGTTTTTACCAAAAAGAAAAATATTTTGGCTAGGTTAGCTGGTGTGGAGCGTGAGATTGATAATAGCCCCTCACAATTTCTCTTGGACCTTCATAATTTTCTTAGTGCTGAGTATAATAAAGTTCTTAAATTTGAGGAAGATTTATGGGCCATGAAATCAAGAGTAGATTGGGTGATGGATGGTGATAGAAACACCAACTTTTTCCATGTTTCTACTCTTGTTAGGAGGTAATTTTAATAAGATTATTAGACTTCAAGATTCCAATGGGATTTGGTCTGGTGATATTAAGGTGATTAGGAAGATCATTCAAGATCATTTTATAAGCCTTTTTACCTCTTCTCACCTCTCTGAACCCTTGTTCTGTTTTGATCCTCCTAACTCTTTTGCTTGCCTTGATGACCCTGCTAAGCAAACTTTGATTGCTCCTTTGTCCCCCTTGGAAATTCAAAAAATTGTTTGGTCTTTCAAGCCTTACAAAGCTCCTGGATTCGATGGTTTGCACCCTTGTTTTTTTCAGAGATGTTGGCCCATCTTAGAAAATGAATTCACTCAAACCATTTAAGACATCTTCAGATCCGGTACCATTCCTCCTGGTTTTAATGATACGCTTATCTCTCTCATTCCCAAAGTTCCAAATCCTGAATTAGTCGGTCAATTTAGGCCTATTGGACTTTGCAATTTTACCTATAAGGTTGTGACAAAAATTTTGGTGAGAAGGTTAAGACCCTTCTTAAACAATTTGATTTCGCCTTTTCAAAGTAGTTTTATACCTGGTAGGAGTGGTATTGATAATGTGGTCATTGCACAAGAACTACTGCATTCGTTTGCCAAGAAAAAAGGAAAAACAGGAACCATGGCAGTTAAACTAGATTTGGAAAAAGCCTATGACAGGCTTGAATGGGGCTTCATTAGACAAGTTTTGCATTTCTTTGATTTTCCCTTTGAATGGATTAATCTTATTATGAATTGCATCTCATCTTCTCATATTTCTGTTTTGGTTAATGGCTCGGTCATGGATAGTTTCAGCCCTTCTAGAGGGATCAGACAAGGAGACCCCCTTTCCCCTTACATTTTCATTCTTTGTATGGAATATTTGAGCTTTAAAATCTTGGACAGCTGTGATAAGCGTAAGTGGAACCCTGTTAAAATCTCTAGAACTAGTCCTGCATTCTCCCACTTGATTTTTGCTGATGATATTTTACTTTTTGGGAGGGCTGATATTGAAACTGCTAGTTCTATGGTCGGGGTTCTGAAGCAATTTTGTGATCTTTCCGGTCAATGCATCAACCTTGATAAATCAAAAGTTCTGTTTTCTAAAAATACAGGTGATGCCCATAAACTTAGGTTGCTTAATATTTTAGGTGTTCCTGAGGCTAATAACCTTGGTAAATACTTAGGTTTTCCATTACATGGGGAAAGAATAAAGAAAGATGATTATTTCTTTATCATTGATAAATTGAGGAGAAAATTAGCTGGTTGGAAAGGGAAACTTTTGTCTACTGCTGGTCGTTTAGTCCTTACTCAAACTGTCCTTGAATCTATCCCAGCCTATAACATGCAGTGTAGACAACTCCCTGCTTCCATTTGTAAAGAAATTGATCATATTTGTGCAAACTTCCTCTGGGGTGAACATGAGGGGAAAAGGAAAATCCATTTGAGAAATTGGAAAGAAGTAACCAAATCAAAAGAAAATGGAGGCTTAGGATTAAAAGAAGCTAGAATCCTTAACAAAGCTTACTTGGGCAAATTGGTTTGGAATTTTAATCAAAACCCCGATTCTCTTTGGGCCAAAACTTTAATTGCAAAATATGGAAAAAAAATTTGCCAAAAAGAGCAACAATAGTTCCCCTACTTGGAGAGCCATGATATGGGCAAATGAATTGGTGGATAAGGGTTCTGTTAAAACCATCTTTAATGGTAGAGATTCTTTCTTTTGGAGTGAAAACTGGACTGGACTAGGCTGCCTTAGGAATCTGATTTCAGGCCCCTTGTCTTTAGGTGAAGAATTTATTTCTGTTGAGTGTTTTATAGCGAATAATAACCTTATTTCTTTTCCATTGCCTGATGTTATTTTTGATACAATTCTAGCCATTCCTCATTTTTCTTGTGCTGATAAGAATGATTCCACTCATTGGGGTTTCTCTGATAATGGCAAGTATTCCATCCAATCAGCTTACAACCTTGAAAAAAGTATCCTTAAGGATCATGGTAATTGGAAATGGATTTGGAAATTAAACATTCTGCCAAAACTGAAATTTTTTGTCTTTTGGGAGTGTGTTCATGGTATTGTTCCTACAAGGGACCTTTTGGAAAGTAGAGGTTTTGACATTGTTAACTCTTGTCCTATTTGTAACTCTCACCAAGAAACCTTGGAGCATCTTTTCAGGGGCTGTTTCATAGTGAAGGGGTTCTGGCAGCAGCTCAAAATTCCCTTAGACAACCAAAAACCACTTGCTGAATGGATCAAAGATAGATGCCATGACAAGCAATTTTTTTCCTCCCATGCTATCCCATTAAATTTATTGTTCATTCATATTATTTGGGAAATCTGGCTATGGAGGAATCAATTTGTTTTTAATAATCCAAAGCCTGCTAATATGATTTTACCCTCTGCTATTTCAAAATCTGTTGAGTTTCATGCTTTATGTGGTAAAATAAAACAGGTTGGAGGTCCTTGTTTTGTGCCAGTCCGTTGGAAACCTCCAGAGGAAGGCTGGTATAAATTGAATTGTGATGGTTCTTCTCTTAATAATCCGGGGACTGCAGGGGCAGGTTCTTTATTAAGTGATGCAAATGGTAATTGGCTGCTGGGTTCAGTTAGATATCTAGGGAAAGCTTCAAATTTTCTTGCTGAATGTTGGGGTCTTAGGGATGGTCTATTCATTGCAAAAGCTTGTCATATTAGGAAACTTGTTGTGGAAGTGGATGCCACTGCTCTAATCTCTGCTATCACCTCAAAATCCATTGAGCTAACTAACTTGAAATACATGTCGATTATTACTGAGTGCAGGTGGTGGCTCCAACAGTTTGAGGAGGTGAAAATCCAACACATCTTCCGGGAAGGAAATTCTTGTGCAGATGCTCTAGCCAAGTTTGGCTCTTTATCCCGATGTATTAGCTTTGATGAGGCTTTGATTGTATTAACAAAACCTCCTTCTTTTGTTACTACTCTGTTATCGCTTGATGCGAATGGTCATACTTTGTACCGTAACTCTATTTCGGTTTAATGGTTGAGTTCTTTTTCTACCAAAAAAAAAGGAAAAAAAACAAACAAATAATAGAAAAAAATAAAGAAAAAAAAACCTGAAAATATGGACCCGCGTCAGTACATAAATTAATAGAAAGCAATTACTGTAAAAATTTTCCTATTCCTGTAGATCTGATTCATCTAAAGAGCAAAACTTTTGATTTGTACAAAAATTGTACTCAAAACCCTACTAACTCATCGAGAGACCCATAAGACTGAAACCGGTAAGAAAGAAACAACCCATCAGAAACATGCTCGTAAAGAAAAAAAGTAAAAGAATAACACGCAACTCTCACCATCAATTAACAGGATCCAAGTGCTGCGAGGCGAGAATTTATTATGCATATGCATATAACCGGCGTCTTTCATATGGAGGAAGGCGTCTGTCTATGAAGGCCGACACGTTTGGATATTGAAGACCATGGTGGCCTAAAGACAAACGATAATCATGAACATCCCCTTCCTTCGAAAGCATAAATCTCTGACCATACTGTTGGAATCGCGACACGCAGACAGTACACATATCTTGCAGGGATCCTTCCATAAGCTCACCATTTTTGTACTTTCCAAGATAGTTGCGTAACATCAACAACGTCGTGTTTCAGTCAGCTAGTATATCCACGGCCACGTCTTCGTCAGATGAAGTATCTGCATCCATGCCTTTGTTAGATGGAGTATCCGCATCCACGACTCTGCCAGGTGACAGCCATGGTGTGGACAGAATTGGCGACGATCGAGAGATTTTTTTCCTAAAGATTTTGTTAAAGCAAAAGAGGATAAGAGTGTTTGATGTCATGGAATTAAATATCCGTCGATACCTTGATAAATCCGATATTTGTACCCCCTTGATATAAATATCCAAAATCTGGACACTGCAACAATGTAGCAACTTGACTTTGCCCCCGAATCTAGAGATTTACCCAATTTTATTTGCTATTATTTGATTTCTTATATGTTCTTAGGTAATTTTCTGTTAGTTTTGATGGTATATAAATTTCTGTCTCTTCAGCCATAATAACTATTAGAAATAGGAAAAGGGAAATACCTAAGGATCAAAGCTGTTATGTTATACTATTCAAGTTCCTTTATCATGGCAGCTTCAAATCTCTCCATTTGATTGAATTTGATGATTTGGCACAGTTGTGTCAAGTTAATTAATGGTTGTTTAAAAATGCTTGTGAAATATTAATTTAACGGCAGAATATTAACTTAACAATGCGTGGGTTCACTCTGCTGAGGGCGTCAAGAAATGTTATCAAATTGAACCAAATCCGAAAGATTTGGTACCCGATTTGAGCAATTTTAAAGGTTTGGCAGCAAATTGAGCAGCTCAGCAAACGTTTGGTACCAAATTGAGTTTTAGCCATAAAATATGTGAAAATATGTAAATAAACATCGATTGAAAATTCATTCCAAATTTCAATGTTTATTATAAATATCCGTCATTTTAATCCATTTTTTACCATTTATTTTTAAAATTGAATATCTATTGATATATCTGTTCGATATTATATTCTACTCTTATTTTGAGGACTATCTTCTATCTTATAGCCCATTTCCATATCATGTCAATGAGTAAAAAAAATATCTCTTATTTGATTTGCTGATGAATGATGATGATGACGAATGGGGTCATCACTCAACAAAGCTATATAAATCGATAACATCATTTGGGCCATAATGGACCCACTGATAGAAACGTAATATCCAATCCTTTTTGATAGCCCACCTACTTTCGCCAGCATTCGCATGTGGCTCTCTCTCTTCCTTATAATTTACCATCAAAATTACAAACCTACCCTT
>AWWV01016015.1:0-97539 GCA_001974805.1 Corchorus capsularis | reverse complement strand
AATAGATCGACAATTTCTTTTAAGTGTGCAATATATATATATATATATATATATATATATGCTAACAATATATGATTATGATTTAAGTGTGCAATATATATATATATATATATATATATGCTAACAATATATGATTATGACCTTGAATATATTGGACAAAACTTCAAGTGTGTTTTCCTTAAAAATTTTAATAGTGTATTTGGATAACTTTTTTGAATGATCGGTAAAGGACAGGAAAATATGGGAAAGAAAGGGAAGGACCAATCCTTATTTGGATAGTTTAAAATATGAAAAGTAACGGACAGAAGGGATCATATAGCATTTTATAAATAAAAGCCATATCGGTATTCCAATTTGGAGTACCAAAAAATTGGACTTATTAGGATCTTGAAAGACCAAAGTTGATCCTCCAAAACTCATGAACCAAATTTAATTTTCAATCCAAACATAAGTCTTTGACTAATAAGACCTCCATTCCCATCCCCTCCGGATCCCTCAATCCAAACACACTGTGAAACATTATATAGAGTATACAATTTTTGCATGCATCAATAAGATTTTTTTTTATTTTTTATTTTTTTGTAAATATCTCTTCATGTGCAACTCATATGATATATGGATCTCGTCATGTGCAAAACTTTGTCAGATTCATGTTAAGACAGAAATTCCTGTATATATGAATGCTTCATATATTGGCCAGAAAAAAGAAAACAGAAAATCTCCATAGAAGTTGCTGCCACTTGTTAAGTTATAGACTCAATATACTATACTAAGATACCAAAAAATGCTTTAAAGAAAAATTGCCAGATTGGTCTAAAATTAGGTTTCGAGTTAATTGGCACCAACTCAATCTCAGGAAGAATAATTTCTAAAAAGCTGAGGAAAGATGCCAATAATGAGAGATCCAGGATCATGTGTCTAGAAGCAGAAGAACCCATCAACTTAATAAAATTATAGTATAAGATAAATAATTTAGGTACAACTATACTTAAAAAAGAAAAAAGAAAGAAAAAAAGCATCTGAATAATTGGATTGGTTCCATCTTATTCCCACACACAAGCAATTTTAGTACAAATTTAATCTTTTCTATGTAGTCATCAAATTCAAGTGAACGATTATAAGCAAAAGGTTCTTCTTAATCGTTAGTGCTTCAGTCTAAAAGATATCCAGACTGGGATCGAATTTGTTCTTTGCCAAGGACAATTCATCATCTTCAATATTATTTTGGTTAAATTGTGATCTTAAGTGAATAAATGGATCTTTTTGGCATTGGCATCTTATTATCTTTTCTTCAATATTATTCACAATCATCCATCTAAAGCCAAAGCTTTGATTAGCCACACGCAACTATTTAAGAATTGCTTCTGTTTTCTGCATATAGATGTCCAGCTAGAGCCAGGGAACACCCTGTTTGACTTAGACTTTAATGGATTAAGATTGGGTACTTAGAATGACATAAAGGCAGATGTGAACTAGCAAAAAGAAAAAGCAAAAAAAAAGATTGATAACGGAATTCAGTAAGGCCATTCCATTCCCCCAAACGTGGTCCCTTTTAATGCTTTGCTAAAACAAAAAACAAATTAAGAAAGATTCTAAGTAGCTAGCAACTAGCAAACCCATATCCTTGGAAAATTCAGTTACGCTGAAGAAAATAAGAAATACCCAAGTTTGCTTCAATGGTGGTCGGAAGGAAGGTAGCTTCGGGACCTCAAAAATGGTGTTTTTTTGCAGTCACAATCCAAGAATGGCACGTCTCAGTTAAGGGGACCCATATTCTTTTGTTGCCATAAGCTGCTTGATGATAAGATACTATATACATACACTGATATCAAACATGACTCGTGGGCTGCTTCGCCCAAAAGTCTTACTTATGGGGGGAGTCCTTTTTGAGCTCATTTATTGTTCTTTGTCATCTACTCAAATTATTATCTCTCTTTATTTTCTCAAATTCCCTTATTTTCCCCCATTTTGTTACGAAGTTCTTATATTGTCCTTTGTGTCTCCTACAGTTCTTCCTCCAATTTGTTGAAAGACCTACAAAAAGACCATCGTCCAATTAATTCTTATATCTACTACTATTCAATTTGGGGAGCTGTCAATGTTGAAAATTTTGGTATTGGTCAGGTGTCCTTCGATAATTTGTTCCATTGAAGTTGAACCAACATTGTGTTCGGCACACTAAAGTCATATACTTTATATGTGTCAAAGTACAAATTCATAAACTATATGTAAAGCAATGTGAGTTGTGAAAATGGCAATTATTACAATTTAAGTGGTGGTGTTGGTGAAGGCAGGCGGCGACATGGATATATACCAAGTAGGTCATTTAGGAAAGATGGAACTAGATAGATTTTGTGTTAAATGGAATGTTTGGTGTCTAGATTACAAAAAGGAGATATTTATCAATACCATTTGTGTTTGATTAAGTCTAAGAATTTCGAGAATCAAATCTAAAGTGATTGTGATTAACATCTCTTGAATTAATTAGAATATATATCATGCTTGAATCTTTTCCCAAGGGAGAAAATACGTGTTGGGAAAATTTATTCTGTTTAGGATTCAACTTAATTTGACTCGAGATTAATCTAAAATCCAATAGAACTATATACGATGCGAACCACTTGATCTGTTGAGTAAAACTCAAACTGATCATCATCCGACATTTTATTTATAAGTATCAAATTAGTGTTAAAAAACAACTTCTAATTGATCTTCTTAACTTCAGATTCAAATTAATCAATGCATCTTTTACACTATTGATGATGATTATGATGTACCACATTCTAGTGTTCATGCACCAAAGAAGTTTAAGTTTAAGTCCAACTCTTGATGACCTCAAGTAACCCTTTCACGTTTTGTAATAGTCAATCCAAGATCGTCGACAAATAATGAGACTCACAAGTCAACCCATTTCAGCCTCGTGAATCCAAATTCCACTTTAACCGTTCTACTATAAATTTCACTTCAAAAACTGCTTCAATAATTGAACTCCCAAAACCCCATATGCAATATATGCTCACGTATGCAATGCAATTTGCAATTAGACTCATAAAGAAAAGTCGTCTTCGTCGTCTCGTTCCCTTCACATGTGAACACAATGAAAGCAAAATAAATAAGAATGGAAAAGACTCAGCTTTCAGATCTTGTCCAAAGCCAAGCCAAACTCCAATTTCTTGAAATAAAATGGTTTAGCAGCAATTCAAGACGCGGCTACATGACACGCAATATATTCCAACAAATAGTACAAAAACAGTTCCAATTTATTACCATATTTTTTCTGTTAGCTTCCTCAACTTGAATTGAAGTAAGCCAAATTGGTTAAGACATTGAGTCAATATAGAAAAACAGGCCAACGAGGGTGTCATTTTCTGATTAATTTCGCATCATATATACTACTTTAAAAATGTTTGGTTTCAAACCATTGTTGTACTTGTACTGTTTTTGCAGAATATTTGTTATATTTTGCTGACATTACATTAGTAGCATATCTTAGCGTATGGTTTTCATTAATGTCTTTTGTCTTGCTCATTGGATAGGGATTGTTTAATTTAATTTGATATAAGTTTCAAACCAAACCAAAATAAAATAAAAATCTAGATAATAATGAAAGTCACCTGACTGATTTTGCCTACAAGATTGAAAATTTCCCCATTTTCCCATCCTAATTGTGTTTTTTCAAAGCTATAAATCACAAGCAAGAAGACCCCATTTTTGTTTATAGTCAAAATATAAAAGTTTTGGGGACAAAGGGACCATGATTTCTTGTAAACCTACCGTTACATATATAAGAAAGTCAGATTATCACTGTAACAAGGCCACACGAAAGCTCCTTTAATTGTATTGTCACCCTATGAAATGTAAAAGCCGGTTTCTCCATTATCAAAAGAAGCAAAGTCATGGAACTTATAATTATGGGGAGTCCCCCCATTATCAGCGGTTGAGCTAAAATGTTGCCAAATTCCATGGCTAATGTGAGCAAATGCTTTTGGGGTACCCTTATTATTTATAAGTAGTATAGGCTATAGTAGCATATTTGGAAAAGAGACGATGAAATATAATAAAGCTAGAAAATTCTAATTGGATCCCAAGATTTATGAAAAGAAAACTTCGTTTACTCCCTCCAACATTGGGGCCGACTCTTGTAAAGAATAGTGGCATCAATGGATGCAAAGAAGAATTAATCACTAATGTTTAATTAAGTTACTATAATTATGATGGTTAGATCACTTGGAAGTGAAGGGGAGTGGCATGATTCACTAAAAAACTCAATCAAAGCATTCCATCAAGGAATAAGGACCATTAATTTGAGCACTTGGGGTATTAAAAAATTGATCCCTTTGCCCTGCATCTGATACTCATAATTTGCCATGGCATGTGGAGGGGTCAATCAAGAATTTCTAAATTACGTGCGTTTCTCGGTGTCTTTGGAAGGGAAAAAGTTGCTAGGGGAAATGGTGTAGTATTAATTAGTACCCGCAAGGCTAAAATAAGGGAACCGACTTACCAATTGAAAAGTGTGGAAAGTGGGAGGGTCAAAAAACCAGATTTTGGTGCCTATTGGCCCTTGGCTTTTTTTCTAAATATCACAATGGATGGTAATACAAATTCCCAAAAACCAGTGTGGGGTCACGGAAGACTCAGAGACTCACGACCATCGATTGTGCCCAAACCTCTCAATAATTCCACTCAACCAAACCCCTATATATGCTTTGCTTCTCCCTTCAACTCTTTATCTCATTTCTTATAGTTATAGCACCTCAGTCTCAATTTCTAAACTAAACCCAGTTTAGTTTTTCACTTCCTTTTTCCTTCTCTATAAGCTTTCATTTATATCCTAGCCTACCCTGTTTCGACATTTGCCTTAAACCAACCCTGCCGTTTGACCCTTAATTTCCCTTCAACACATTTCTTCATTTTCCAAGGAACTCTCTCTTCTCTTCATTTACTATTTTAAGCTTGTAAAAAAAGAAAAAACAGTTCCAAGAAAGCTTAAGAAAAATCAGTGTAGAGATATTATGGCGAGAGAGATGCAGAAGAGCAGCATGTTCATTGAGCAAAACCCTTCAGATTATGAGAATGGTGGTATCCATAAGGACTTGCTGGATGATGATGGTCGAGTCAAAAGAACCGGTAATTAATTACTATTCCATATCTTTTCCTTTTTTTTTTTGCATGTTTTTTTCTCTTGTCCAAAGAAGGTGGATTGATTTTGAATTTTATTGCAGGGACATGGCTTACTGCAAGTGCTCATATTATAACTGCTGTGATTGGGTCTGGAGTTTTATCACTTGCATGGGCAATTGCCCAGTTGGGATGGGTGGCAGGGCCAGCAGTTTTGATGGCTTTCTCCTTCATCACCTACTTCACTTCCACCCTTCTTGCTGATTGTTACAGGGCTCCTGATCCTGTCCATGGAAAACGAAACTACACCTACATGGAAGTTGTTAGAGCTTACTTAGGTATAATTCTAAATTACTAGTATTTCACCCCTTAATCAATTATTATTAGTAGATGTGGATTTGTTTATACAATAGTAGTAGTACAATCCAAAAGCCAACCTGGGTTTTGTCAGGAATGAGTTAATATTGAAACATCAAATTCAATTTCGTTTGGTTTTTTCTTTTTGCTGCAGGAGGAAGAAAAGTCCAGCTCTGTGGATTGGCTCAGTATGCAAATCTTTTAGGAATAACCATTGGTTACACTATTACAGCATCAATTAGTATGGTGTAAGTAAAAATATAAATGTTTAGTCAACAAAAGGGTCTTTGAAAAACTTTGAAGTTTGAAATTCTTTTTTTTCCTTTTGTTTTCCTTACTAAAACTACTCTTTTTGACTAATGTGTTGAAATATTAAGTGAAAATGATTTTAATAATTGTTCTTTTCTTGTCTGCTGCCGCTGCGGCTTGTATTCACTATTCAGGGCTGTCAAAAGGTCAAATTGCTTCCATAAGCATGGGCATCAAGTCAAGTGCGAAACATCAAACTACCCTTTCATGATCATCTTTGCCGCAATTCAGCTCGTTCTTAGCCAAATCCCTAACTTCCACGAGCTTTCATGGCTCTCTATTGTTGCCGCCGTCATGTCTTTTGCTTACTCTTCCATTGGCCTCGGTCTCTCCATAGCCAAAGTTGCAGGTATATTAAAAGTTTATCATACATAAATAATAACACAGAAAAATAACAGAAATATCATATCCACATATAATTGTTATTTTGATTGAGTG
Source organism: Corchorus capsularis (assembly GCA_001974805.1). Classification (NCBI taxonomy): domain Eukaryota; kingdom Viridiplantae; phylum Streptophyta; class Magnoliopsida; order Malvales; family Malvaceae; genus Corchorus; species Corchorus capsularis. The sequence goes on along the minus strand of AWWV01016015.1, from coordinate 91,314 downwards.
GCTTGGATTTCATCATTCATATTAAAAATCCAAAAACTAATTGTTTGTAATATCTTGCAATATTATCAAGGCGGGAACCATGTAAGGACAACCTTAACTGGAGTGACAGTAGGGGTTGACGTGTCAGGATCTGAAAAGGTTTGGAGGACATTCCAAGCTATCGGGGACATTGCCTTTGCTTATGCTTACTCCACCGTCCTCATTGAAATCCAGGCAAGTAGTATATATATAACTCTAATAATTCACCTACATACATACATACATACATACATCGTACATACATATATGACATGACATGACATTTCTTTTGGTACATAAGAGATAAGGCTTATCTAAGAAAGCAAGAGATTTGAACTCGATCCAGATTTCTATCGGATGAATTCTAATCTCTAACCATCTCAATTATTAATAGAGTATTCATACGATATGACATGTTTTACACATTTATATATACCACTAGTATATATATCTATGTATAAATATCCATACATCTCCAACTGGGTATATCATATATGTATGCATTAATTGTGTTGGTATGTAGGTAGCATTATTAAAGAGAAGAGTATGTCTTATGTTACTGTGACATGAGTTTAAACATATTATGGGTAATAGAGCATAGAGCATGGTCATATGATGAGTGCATGGAAGTTGAAATGTGTGCCTAATTTAATGTCGGTATGAAATATATATATATAATAATAATGGTGCTAGTTTTTTTCAATAATTCTTGGCCGAGTTCCAGATTCTTACACCTAAAGAAAAATTAATTGTTTTAAAAAAAACCCTTTCAATAAAAGAAATGATTGTTTGTTAGGTAGGTATTTTTTTTTTTGGTGAATAGGTAGGTATTTTTTGATCATTACATTAAACATACTTCATGTATATCCAAGAACGTACCATGTGAAATTATACTTTGTAAGAATCTTCAAAAGAAATAATTTAGTACTAACAAAAACTTGAAAAAAACATAGTATATGAAATTGCCTTTCGGTGGCGGTCCTGAAATGTGTCATGTGTGGGGCCATTGGTAGTAGGAAATTATTGTTAATTTTAGAAAAATCAAAGCCAAGTTGCGTTGCGTTTTCAGCTTGAATTTTCAGAAATGGAGGGCTAAAAACTAAAATTATAGACTACTCCTAACATACGAACTAAAAAAAATTGATTAAAAATGGAATTTCCTTCCTTTTTTCTTGTGGGCTTGGTGGGTCATTTTTATTACTTTTGAATACTGTAAGGATGACGAGAGCTATATATATATATATGTAAACAAAGATTCCCATGGACCATAAATCTGGTGGACCATAATGTTTTCAGAATTTGGGCCACTGATTCTGTTGGCTTTTTTTCCAAAAAGAAAAGAAATGAAAGCCCAATTTGTACTCTTTTGATTTCGATCTTTCATTATCCACCATCCCTTTTCTTACATCAACGATCTTTCATTTCATGGAACCTTATTAACATCGGATTAAGACATCCAAACCAGTTGAGTTCCCAACTCTCTTTTGTCTCATCTTAAAAGTAAAAGAATCCCACTTTTTCCATAGTGCAGTCTCTCGATTCGTCGCAATTATAGATAGCAAAATTTCATGGTTAAGGCATTCTTATCTTAATCTAAAATTAATAAGCATCATGTAAAATATGGGAATTTATTTTGATTAATTATTATTATTACAGGACACACTCAAATCGAGCCCACCAGAAAACAAATCCATGAAGAGAGCAACAAGCATTGGTGTCTCGACGACAACTTTATTCTATGTACTTTGCGGCTTGTTTGGTTATGCAGCCTTTGGAAACGATGCTCCTGGAAATTTCCTTACTGGATTTGGTTTCTACGAACCCTTTTGGCTGATTGACTTTGCTAACGTCTGCATTGCCGTCCATCTTATTGGTGCATACCAGGTAAACCTCTAAACCAACCATAAAACATGTTTTTCATGGCATCATTAACATTTGTCTAACTAACATGTATATATTTATCCAGGTTTTCGCCCAACCTTTGTTCGGATTTGTGGAGAGCTGGTGCGCCAGGCACTGGCCTGAAAGCAAGTTCATCAACCGGGAATATGGTGTTGACGTTCCATGCTTCGGTGTTTACTATGTCAACATGTTCAGGTTGGTATGGAGGTCAACATATGTTATCGTGACAGCGGTAGTAGCCATGATTTTCCCTTTCTTCAACGACTTCTTGGGGCTTATCGGAGCTGGATCGTTTTGGCCATTGACGGTCTACTTCCCCATCGAGATGCACATTGCACAAGCTAAGATACCCAAATACTCGTTCCGGTGGATATGGCTGAAAATTCTGAGCTGGGTTTGCTTGGTTGTCTCACTTATTGCTGCTGCTGGATCTGTTCAAGGACTGATTCAAAGCCTCAAGACATACAAGCCCTTTCAGACTATGGATTGAAGAAACTGTTCCTGAAACACAGCTTTATTTTCTGAAATATGTAACATTATTGTTCAATAAGAAAGAAATTGTGGTAACTGTAATTTGTTTTCTTTTCTGTATTTCAACTGCAAAACTGCTTGTAATGCGTTACCTTCTTAAAGCAAATGTTACAAAATTTCTGCTATCAGCTATAGGTACTACAGTGCTATTCCAAAAGCTGTTTTTAAGTGCATTCAAATCAATGAAACAGATAGAATGTTGTTCATGCCACATTATGAATATGTCTACGTGTCCTTTAATTTATGGAATCTTATTAATGCCAGATCAGCAGAATCTAGAATTAGTCTAATATTAATCAAGACGACGAAAAAGCCAAGTGTTCTCTATTATATAGCTGATAATAACCTCAATTGTCTGACTTCAAAAGCAATAAAGGATCGTAGGCCAAATGATAATAACCTCAATTGTCTGACATCGAAAGCAACAACACCAAGTGGCGATGCTTCATTAAAAGGTATTTATGTATTCATACTTTGTTTTCATCTCATTCAATCTAATTTATCGTCTACATCGAAAAGGGAGTTTCCTTTCTTCTAAACTTTCAGAGCCCCCAAAGTACAAATTGATAATTGGTATACTTCCTCATGTGAGATTCAAGAGGAATGTTTTACATAAGGGACTAACGTAATCTGCTAAGTATGCTATCATAATGCCATTCCTAGCTAATTTTAAGTGAGTTTCAGCATACTTGCAAAAATATAAACTCAGAAACCTGGTAATCTGCTATGAGCATAATCTTGATTCAGATCATGTGATGAGCGTTAGCAGTAGAACAAGGACCACACATCAAAACATTTCCTTCGGAAACCTAGAAATAATAATTAAAAAGATCAATAATAAAACAACTTGTAATAGAAGTATCAAGTGACATTGTACCAAAAATCCAACATGCCCAGTTTCAATGGCCAAATAAAAGAAGTTACACAGATTATTACCTTAAGTTAGCTCAAAGCTGATTCTGTCTCGCTCATTACAAATGCCTGAATTAGAGACTGTGCTGCATTTGTTTGTTCTGGTGTTCCAGATATTCTGATCACAGTTTCCGTTGCCGCAGGCTTGGGTTCAGTAATTGTTATTTTCGCATCAGAAATCTGCAACAGTGGTATCTTCTTCATAAAAATTGATGAAGTTGTTTTCAAATGTAGTAATCATTTTAAGATGCATAAAAATATATTATCATTAGGGATTATCCGGTCAATCAAGTGAATAAATAGCTGAGAGGATTATAGGTGCTCATTGACATCCTCTTAACTAATGACAACAAGATTGATGGCCTTAAAATGGTGAAAATGTTCCAAGTATAGCATAACATATGAATAATCCCCTCCTGATTACTCTCTGCACTCTGCTAACTAGTACAGGAGAGCAAATAAACACAATTAAGAATCTGTGTGCCGCCAACTGGTATTAACTGAGTTCTTATTCTTTTAACTCAAGGCAGGATAATTAAAAAATAAATAAATGAATTACTAGATTCATTAATATACCTGACGTATCTGTTTCAAACATGCACCATCTTCTCCATATATTATAGGGACAAGAGAACGAGGAACGACAACTTCAACTGTGGTGCTTGTAATAATAGCTGGTTGGCTTCCTCTACAAATACATAGACAAGGAGTAAAACAAAACGATTGAGCTACTGCCATTAGAGGATAACTTGTGAACTATACAACAGCAAAATTTCAATTTATTACCCTCCAAACCCAGAGATTCTTCGGTGGGGAGGTCCAGCGAAATCTGGCATGCCCATAAATCCCTACAAACCCAGGAAGAATGATATCAGTTCATGTCTGAAATAAAAATGTAAAAGAATTTATTTTTGTCTGTCTGCCTACTGCTTTGTTCCTCCCCTGTCAAATTTTAGAGCAGTCACCAACATTTAGTTATATAATTCAGATAACATGTAAGTAGCGAAATGTTATGGCAATTGCAAAACAGTAACACTTAAGCGAGGCTCATCTTGCTTAGCTATTGAAAAGCTTTGCCTTGTATGACACATGATATAACCTTAATACCTGAGGTCCCCATGGTCTTCTTTCAGAAATATGAGGAGGCATGCCTGGTCGATGAATATTGCGAATAAAAGGAGGATCATCATGGGGATGAAATCCACCACGTGGAGGTGGGCCACCAAAAGCATCAAAATGGTGATATGGACCTAATCCGCCTGGAGGTGAAAATTCCCTCCTTCCCATAAATGAAGGGAATGGAGGTACTTGCTCCAGGAAGGTAGGATTTAAAGGATGGTTAATAGAAGGAAATGCATCACGAAAGAAATGTTGCCGCAGTCTAGTTGTTATTTGGAACAGAGCCTCTCGAACAGTGTCATGTTCTCCATTGATCTGCCACAAGAAAATTAAGAATCAAGGAAAGTAAGCACAACTTGGATCTAAAAATAAACTAAGCTGGACCAAAAGCAAGCTAAGATATGCAAACACTATAAGTAGGTAACATACACAAATACTTCATTACAATCAATAAAATGATATTGTTACTAACTTTGAAAAACAACAAAGACAATAACAACAAAATTTCCAAAATTATTCATCTTAAAGAAAACACGTAAGCACACCTGAACAACTTCTTCACCTTCAGAGGCACACTTTGGAACCTGATCCTTTCCCAATATACGAATATGAGCCCCAGTTGACTTCCTCATTTCGGCTATGATGGAGCCACCCTTGCCAAGGAGACAACCAATTTGATTAGATGATACAAGAAGCCTGGCCGTCACAGTTTTGTCCTTGCTATCTGGCATAGCCCTATTTACCCTGCTATGCACACGGAATACTGCATCTTGTGCAGCTGATATCCTGTCATCTGGGTGCTGTAATAATTAATTTATCATCAGTCCATCGAAATCTAACAACTTAAATAGAAGCAATAGAAGATCGAACTTTCAAAATCTGGTTGTATTCAAACAAATCCAGAGAGAAAATCATACCGCTGGACCGGATATTATAATCACGCGGTCCTCTGAATCAGCAATACCATCCACAACATTGATCTCACAGCCTGTCTCTTGCTGAAGAGTCTTAACTACTGCTCCTCCCTTTCCAATCAGACCACGTACTCTTTCTTGATGACACAATAACCGGAATATTAGCATTTCCAGAGAAGGCATCATTCTGCCAGGGATAGGAGGGGGAACAGCTAAATGATTATCAACTTCTCGCGGTCCAGCAGCATGAGAACTTAAAGAACGGTTTGGCGGCTGGTGGACTTCAGGCCTAGGACCAAATGAGTGGGATGGCTGCCTTGTTGGGTTGAGAGGGGAGGAGTCATGATCCCGAGGTGGATTTTCAATAAGCTGTTGAGAAATGGATTGAAGTGCTTTCCTAACTGCATCAATCTCCCCCGTGATCTGCATCATAACCATGGATGATAAAATCCAAAAAAGAAAGAAAAAATCCATAACAAAATATAAATGATACCAAATTCATATATGGAGATATATCATAAATATTTAAAGCTACAAACAGCAGTATAATAAAGTTCAAGTCTCACGTGATTGTTTCAAAAATTATGAACAAACCGGCAAATTTGTTATAAATAAGGGGTGTAATCGGAGTTGAACATGAGCTACCTGGACTAGTTCATCAGAAGCTGAAGCACACAGAGGAAGTTTGTCTCTGGGAAGAATTCGAATTTGTGCCCCACTATCAGCAGACATTTGCTTAATTACACTGCCACCTTTTCCAAGAATGCAGCCAACTTGACTAGAAAGAACAAGTAACCTTAAAACCATTGTGGAAGACTTAACAGTCTCCTCGCCAACTCCGCCTGAATCTGACTCCGCTTCAATTATTCTCTCACAAACAAGTAAAAATGCCTTCTGCAAATATGAAGTATCCTTTACACTACTTAATTCTTTCACTGGATCAGAAACCTTATCATCATTGTTCTCAGCATTCTCCTTTTCTTTATAAATCTGATTGGCTGCATTAGCCTCTTCTGAACCACCATCCTCCTTCCCTGGCTTCATACCAACTTCCTCTTTATCAGAAGATTCGGAACCCATGATGACAACTATTCTCTCATCACAACCAGGAACAACTTCCTCAACTTTGACCTTTGCATCAGTTTCTTGATAAATTTGTGATATGATGGTGCCATCATTGTCAATAACACTACCAGTCTTAGATACAGGGCATAGTACACGGAAAACAATACCACCAGGCAAAATTTTTGATTGCCCACACTTTTGCAACTTTCTTTTCTCATTTGTCTCTGAAGAATGCCAATCATGTGGTCTCTTAGAAGGCGTCGATGGAGCAGACATGGTTGGGAAGTATATGAAAATACCTGTTCTACATACATTCAAATGCAAAAAAGGAATTACCTCCAATAAATTCTCAAAAAAAAAATCCACAAAACATAACTGAAACATAAGAAGGCGAAGGGAAAAAATTAATGAAAATTAAGAAATTATCAAATGTTAAAATAAAATTAATAGCTTTCAAAGCCATGGATTACTCCTTATTCTGAAAAATTCTAAATTTCCATATTCTGGGGCTAACTAGTTGATTCCAGATAAAGTTTGAAGCTTTAAAATTACTGGGAATTCAAGCTCTTGGGACCTTAACACAATAACTGGTTTGAAAACTTAAAATTCGAGTAGCTTTCATTCAAGAAATAGAATGTAGAAACAAACTCTTCACAATATAATTCATTCATTCATATTAATATAATAAAAATAAATAATTAAACATAAACATAAAACCGATAGTATTAAGTAATAGAAGAACGAAAAGAACTCACCGTTTATTGGAGAAGTCGAAGGAGCAAAACCAAAAAAGAAAATTAATTTACAGACAGCATCGAGGACAATGAGGATCCAGAATAGATGAGATTGAAACAAAGAGTGAGATTGATTCCTAGGACTAGGTTTCTATAGTACTTTTCCTGTTCAGTTATGTTCTTTGTTTCGGTAATAATGAGCCGGGTTCGGGTGGATTCTTTTATTAGTTCAACTTGTGGGCCTGTTTCAGTGATGCGATGAGCTCATTCAACAAGGCCCAAACAGTGGCGTAGTACGGCCCAAACTATTTCTTACAATATTATCCGGCCTGAAACTACCTTAATAAACCATATTTTTGGTGTAAGCCCATTTTAATTATGTTCAAATCCGTTTTTTTTTTTTTTGTGATAAAGGAACTTAAAGATAAGTCTTGGAAAAGAGATTCACATACAATCCGCAATAACACAATCATAAAGAAAATCTGGCAAAACATTAAAAACATGAAAATTTTCAAATTCGTTCGGTCTATGATATTCTCCATTCAAAATATTTCAATTCGAGGCTATATATTTAAGAAGAAGTAAATGGTGAATTACTTGAACGAACCAATTATTGATATACACTATGAATTAGCTAAAAATGTGGATATAAGCTAATGAGCTATATGTATACTCATTGATATAAGTTTTTTTTTTGGCCAAACATTGATATAAGTTTGATATCTCATTTGTTGATAAGATTTTAATTTGTTATATTCTCAGTCCGAAATGAATTAATCTCTTGAACTATCAAGGTCTGAAAATACCTTTAACTAAACAAAAACAATTTTTTTGTTATTATTACTATATTAATTAATTAATTAACATTTTATTTATGTCAAATGACAACTTATTTTCCATCATGAAAAATGTGTTGAATAGGAAAAGGAAAATGTTTCAACACCTCAAATTTTTGTAACGTTTATAATTGTTGAAATTTTACAAAAATTAATTAAAAAACCTTATAATTATCAAGAGGTACATATTGAACCATAAAGATTTTACAAATAAAGGGAAGAGAGAAGAATATTAAATGATGTGGTTGGCTATATCAATGTCAAAAATAATGAAAGGATGATGGTATAAATTGTGTGAAGATTAATTTTGTGGGAAGTTCTTGGTTAATAAGTATACTTATTTGCGCATGGCTAATTTTTATTACCAACAAAAGTTTTTGACTTTGACATCATGAAAATTATGAAAAGGAACATATATATATATACATTTTCTAAAGACTTTGTAATTAAGTAGATGGCACTTGAATTTTATTTTTATTTTTTTTTTTGGGAAGATGAGTAGATGACACTTGAATTGTTATTATTTTAATTATATAGTAATATTTATGAAAACTAGTTAAATCCAAATTGAAAAAAAATAATCATATTTGTTCAAAAAAAAGTATATCACTCAATGTCATATAGATTATTTGCTTCGTTACAAAAAAAAAAAATGAAAAAGCCATTGCTAACAATATATCATTTTAAATTTTTTAATAGAACTAAAAGATGAAAAAAAAAGGATAGAGAGAGTAGGAAGTAAAGACAATATTATAGACTAGACCATTGACTTAGATTAAGTTTTTGTATTTCTCAAGGCTGATCTATGGATGATTAATTCTAATTGTTGAGTTATAAAATTAAGCCATGACAAAGATGTCCAATCTCATTGGATTTTCAAAACCTGATTGTTGTTTTTGTTTGTTTGTCTTTCTTCATCCCGTAAGTAAAGTGCGAATATAATATTTTTATACATAAATGATATCGTTATCTAATTTTATTCAATACCATCAATATCTTACCTTAAATTTATTCTATCTCATATATCATTTTTTACCCTAAACACAGAATTAAGGAGTTATAACATTTCTCTCCCATATTTTTGAACTTTGATTTGTTGTATTTATTTTGATATATTGGGATGAAAACTACTTGTTAAATACAAAAGATGAATGTACAGGAGTCGTTACAAAGACCTTATGATTTTTTCAAAAAAAAAAGAAAAAAGACCTTATGACTTGCATGAAAAGAAAAGAAGAAAAAATAAGGACAGACTAAAATTGACTTATAATTTATAATAACATTAAAAAAATTGATAAATTAATCAAGAGTGAAAATGAAATAAAAAAATGGTCAAAAGATCTGAGAGGACCTGTATTGTATAAAATTGTTCAATTTCATCATCCCTGTATTAAAAAGGCAATTAATTTAGTCTTTACACTCATAAGATTAGGTTAATTTAGTTCATTCACTCATAAGATTGAACCAATTGAGTCCTCAATTGACTCAATCGTCCCAAATTGTACCGTTACCGATTGTACCATGTTGATCAAATCATGAGTATATAGACTAAATTAATCGCTTTTTTAATATATGGATGAAATTAAACATTTTTTTACAATATGGGGATCTTCCAGAGTTTTTTACCAAATTATACCATCTCAAAAACTTATTTCCCAATCTATTGTAGATGTAAACTTATTTCTCGGACCATAACAATTCTTGCCATGTCATATTTTCTTTATCTTTTTTAATTAAAATAGGAAAAACAGTTAACGGGACGTCTGTTGTTCAAACGTTAGAACCTCATCCTCCCCAGCCAACCTTCCCCTTTCCTGAAATCTATCATGGCTTTCTAAAATACCCAACTGAAAAGCCTAACCCGAAACCACCTTAGCATCCTCCCATTCTCGCCGTTCGACAACCATTGAAGCCCCAATTTCTATTATTTCCTCCCCCATGCCCCTAGCTTTGAAAGCCCTCAACTAATTTTAGAGAAGAAAGCCTCTATAGACCCAGATTTCAATCAAAACCCTATCTCTTTTCCTCTCCACCACTTCTATTTCTGTGTCTCTGTAAAGGCTCGCAAACATGCACCTGAAGACAAAGCGATTGCAAGGGATTGCGCTTGCTTGCAGAGCAGGACAAGGCTGTATATCTGAGGCAAAAGAGATTTATTAAGAAATTTTTGGACCAAGACCTGAACCCAAACCCAAGACAACGAATTGGCTAATCACCTTATGGCAATGGCTTTTGTCCTAATCTATCATATGCGAGAAATAGCTAATTATCTTAGCTTTGAATTGCTGAAAATGATCAAAGCTTTGGTTAAAGGAAACGTTCTAAATGACTTTTCAATATGACATCTAGATGCTTCTGTTAATGTTCAAGATTTTTTTCTTTTTAGCGTTTTTTCTTTGCCATCAAATGGTTTCAGCGTCGTCTTGATCAAAAATTCAAAAGTTTTTTTTTGTTCTTCCTCAATTAGAAACGCCATCTATTTTGCTGTTATTTTTTTAAAATTTTTTTATTTAGAAAAGAAAAAGAAAATATGACATGGCAAATAATTGTCATAGTTTGGGAAATAACTTTAAATCTATTATAGTTTGGGGAAATGTGTTTTTGACATGGTACAGATGAGTAAAAAACTCGGATCTTCCAAGTATTTTAACCAATACGATTAAATAACAAAAGACAAAGCATTACCTAAAAAAGAAAAGAAAAGAAGAGTTGACGAAGCATAGTCAAGACATCGTGAGAACTTGTTTTCATTGGGAAAAAGGGTGATATAAGAAATTCTTAAATTCCAAGAAGTACCATCATTTTTCCAACTTGATTATTGTCAACATGATTTAATTAACAAGAAAAAGTCACAAGGAATTTTTTTTAATGGCATCATTCTAAATTATTCAAAGTCGCATATAAATAAATTATTCTTATTTACATAATAATTTTCAAATTTCTTTGAGCCGAAGAAAGAACAAAATTGGCAAATAAGCTGAATCCAACGTGGCAGAGGAAAGCCGAATAGCTACTTAGCCAGCAAGTTTATCAGTTAACAACTCTTCACACGAAAAGAAACGTTTATTTTTGGGAGCCAAAAAAAATATCAGGTAACCGCCTTTAATCGTTTAATTTAATTTTGAAATTCCAGGACTGCCCTCAAGATTCCTCCTCTACCGACCTTAACGGTCATAAAATCGAAAATCATTTTCGTAATTTCTTGATAAACCCTAGTCCTAATCCTACACGGATGAGGATTCAAGAATCTAGATTCAACGCATTTATAAGGCGCGGGTTCTGAGATGTCTCCCAAGCTCAACTTTCCCTATTGTAGATTGCAAATTCTAATTTCTAACCAGTTCGAATTTGTTGTTGTCTTTTTAACTCTTGATTTTGAAAAACTTTAAAAAATGCCTCCACTAGGAACTAAAGCAGCAGCGACGACCATGGCGAACAAGGTTTCGACACCTCCTCCCCCGCCGCCGCCGGTGTTGTCCTCACCGGAAATTCGTCAAGATAAACGCAACTCCTCCGGCGTCCTTGTTCATACACGATTTTTTTCTGGTCGCCGCGACTCGATATTTGATCGAAGCGCGGCTCCGAAACTGATCATGTGCCGTGAAAATGGTTCTTGGGTTCATTTTCCGGCTGAAGTTGTGGAGAAGTTGCGTGTCGGTTTCTTGGACCGGAAAACAATGGTCGAAGTGTTGATCCAGGGTTCAAAGTATATATTTCACTTGAATTTGATGGCACAGTTTGAATACTCGACAGGGGATTTCCGGCCCATTTCGTGGATCGATGAAAAAGGAATGCGCTTTTTTCCGGTTAGTTCTCGCGCCAAAGCAGAATTAGGTGATGTAAATCATGACGGTGATAATGTTAGCTCTACCGACAAAAGAAACGAGAACAATTTCAAACCTAAGATTGAAAACGTGGTTAACAATGATCAGACTTCATTGAAGAAGAGAGAGCTTGGGGATGAGCCTGAAGTGTCTTCTTATAACAGAGCCTTGGGAGCAAATGTGGTTAAACGTCAGCGTGTGGAGGAGAAAGGGGTTGCTATATGGCCTAATACGAGGCTGGCAAGAGCAACCGAGGGGTTGTATTTGATTGTTGAGGATCATTTTTACAGTGGAATAAGGAAATTTGATGCTCAGGCTGCGATTACATCGATTCATCAGCTTGAGCGGGAAGGGAATTCTTTTAAGGTTCGTCAAGAGGTCTTTCAGAAGCAGGTTGAGATTATTAAGGCTGCTAGAGGCACTTCGAATATGGTTTATGCATGGTATGGGGCTTCCGCCAATACTATAAAAAGTGTTATGGCTCACGGCTTTGCATTTCCCAGTCAGCTTCCCGCCACTGACGTGTACGGGAGTGGAATGTATTTGTCTCCCGTGGGATTGCCGCATTTGAGGTAAGCGATTGTGTTTTTGTTTATTGTTCTTGATCAATATAGTAATTTAGTAGCATTGTATATATTCTTATGTATATCTAAACCGGTCACAGTTTTAAGGTGAACAGAAGCGCATATAGGGTGATTTAAGTGTTGAATTGTATAGGTTTAATTGTGTGACTTTATGTATGTTAACTGTTATCTTGTACAACATCTTTGGATCTGATCTGATTTAAGTGTTGAATTGATTGTTGCAGTGCAAACCTGGCAGATGTTGATGAGAATGGTTTAAAACATCTTATATTGTGCCGTGTGGTATTGGGAAATGTTGAAAAAGTTCAAGCAGGATCTCATCAGTATCACCCAACTAATGGGAATTTTGACACTGGTTCTGATGATCCTAACAACCCAAAGTGGTATGTGGTATGGTCAACTATTGCGAATATGAGCATTCTACCTGAGTGTGTTGTGAGTTACAGGCCTGGTAACATGCAAGGTAAACTGCCCTACTCTCTTGCTATCCCTTTCTCCTCCTCCTTGGTTTTCTTTATATGTTTTAGAAGTTAATTTGTTGTATACTTCTTACAGGTCCACGGAGGCCAGTACCTGGGTTATCATATTCCTTTGAAAAATTGGTTTCAAAGATTAAGAGCCTTCTTCCTCCTGCCAAAATCCAGGAAATATTCATTTTATACAGCACTTTCAAGGTAAGTAGGCAACAGCCTACAGCTATCAGATGAAGATGATTCTTATTTCTTACTGAAATTGCCAGTAAACTCTATAACCGCATTTTGATTTTGATTTTTTTCTTTCAATTGTTGACAGGCTCAAAAGTTGGGCAGGGATGCTTTTCTGAAGAGGTTACGAGCTGTTGCTGGGGATCAGGTGCTGAAATCTGCTATTCTGGATATCATTGCTTCCTGATGATTTGGGAGTGTTGCAAATGTTTGAGATACCGATTTCATTGCTTATCATGTTGAAATGGAATTAATAGACAAATGTAATTGTTTTCTGACAAATGGGGATAGGAAAGAAAATGCATAGAACACAAAGACAAAATAGATAGCTTTTATTGGTACAAAAAAAAATTAGATAACTTTTATTGGTACCATTTAAAAAAATAGATAGCATTTAGTGTATTTCTTCACCGACAGTACATGTAGCACTCAAGATTCAAGAGATACAAAATTTACAGTTTCAACCCCTTATTTCACTATACATCTTAGACTCTTAGTTTGTAATTGCAAAGTTGAGAAGAAATGAAAATTGAAGTTCCTTGATAGTTTTACTCAAACTGATCCACATTACATATTTAGATGCTACTCTCTTTCTCTCTCTCTCTCTCTCTCTCTCTTTTTTTTTTTGTCTTTTTTCTTTTTTAAATTTTTACTACACTATTTCAAAGCTGTAAAATAACAGCATATTTTTCTCTACCTCTTGTAGTAGTTCACCTTTGGCAGTTTCACATATGTTTGGAATTTTTTGCTTTCGGTATCACTTTTTAATCGGATTTTATCTGTTCCTGCATTAAGTTAGATTTGATGAGTAATAGTTATAACTTATAAGGTTGGGGCTAATATCAATGAAGCAGAAACAAAATGCATTGAAGGAAGGGGTATGGCTTGCTGAATTTCTGTGGAAGTGACAGAGACGAGGAAAAAGGGTGTTACAATCGGATTGTAATTGATATCCTAGCAGAGAAGAATAAATTTGAAGAGCTCAATTTTTCCTATATTGCAGATTGGGTATTAACGATTCAGACGTGCTTTTTAACTGGGTAAATGTACTTCATCTTGAATTTTATTATGAGAAGAAATGGATTTTGCCAGCCCTCATATGTTGGATTTATGCTCTTGGTCCTTTGAGAATCTGTTTCATAATTTCTCTTCAGGGCTCTGGAGGTTTTGCCTTTTGAATATGATGAAGTTGATTGTTTACATTGTATCTTTTGCTTCTGTTAATAGAAACGGATGATATCAGACGAAGTATAGTTGAAGAATATTGCTTTTTTGGCTGCAATGGTGGTTCAAAGTGGTTTATTCGTATGTGAAGAACAAGAAAACTGTGATGTTTGTTTCTATTTTTGTATTGGGTTTTTTCTGTTTGACATTTGCAGGCCTTGCTGTTGAAAAAGCCGTTATTTTTTCTATCTACAATTGATTTGGTTTGTACGTGATACTACTTTGCACTTCTATTAGTTCTTTCTTTGCCAAGCATTTTGACAACCAAGTTGCATTGATCCTAAATGTAGGGTTTTTTTGTTCAGACTGTAATATCCGCATAGTTTAGAGAATACTGAAAGTAGTTCTTTCCTTTCTTTGTGATCTGACTTTGTGGACTGTGGACCATGCTTATAAGTAAGGTTACTTCTTTGAGATTGGTTCTGAGTTTAATAACATTGACCACTGTTATACACTTTATATTTTAAGTTGCCTCTTATTTAATTAGGAAAACTTACTGTTGATGGCATGTATTATGGTGCAGAACAAGGTCAGAAGCTGGTTGCAGATGTTTGCATCAATTGCCAAGGTTACCATCAACTTCTAAAGCATTTCCTTGATTCAGTTTTGTTTTTAATCTATGATAATGACACATAGCGCAGGATTATATTTTATTCATGTAATGTTTTATCTGAAAAGAAATCAAGTTGGATTCAGCTGTTTTAGCAGTGAGGTGGGCATCGGTTTTTTGACAGAGATGATACTTCAACGGTGAAGTTAATCACAACTGGAAAGATGTGATGAAACACTGAATTCCCTTACAATTTTAATGATATTTGAATGAAAGAATTGATTAATCATGTTGCTTGGACATGTTATTTGAATGGAAGAATTTGTTTTTGAACTATGTTTGTACATCCATTAATTATGAAAATTCCCTGAAACTATTTTCCATGAATTTATGCTAATACCGAATCTTTCCTCAGTCCATGAAAAGCATCATATGCACAATGCAATATACATTCATTCACTGTTGTCATCTAATATGGAAGGAGATATATTCACTGTCTACTGCTTTATCACCAGGAGCATTTGGAAGCATGTGCACCAGCTAAAATATCCTGTATGAAGGCATGGTAGGAACTGATTGATCGATCGCTCTCAAAAACTGTAGTTAGAATTAGGAGCCCCAGTCTTAAAGGAGTAGTACTTCCAAGAGGGCCTGCTGGCTCCACGGCATCTCCTTTCGTTTTCCTGGGACCAGGTATGGAGACAACAATTTGATTTTATTTGAATGTTTCCCAGGTTTGAATATTATGGTTTAAATCTGAAATGGAACATGTCAACCCTGTTGTGTAATAAGAATATGATCATTTTAAGTCTTCTAAATCTAAATTTAGCAAATTTCTTGTCTTGAGTCTGATGATATCATACCTCTCGACCTTCAATTTCTCAATGTATGGGGCAACTTTCTGGGATTACTATTGATTCATTGAAATTTATTTTTCCAGGAAGAGAAATAAATTAAGTGGAATACCAGCAATGCAATGCAGGTTATTGCAGGCCACTATTTAAAAAAACACCTTACCCTACCCCTCTATTGCTAGGAAAAATAAAAAGCATAACAAAACAAAAAACATACTTCATAGCTTTTGCAATCACTCGATCGTCCTTAAGTTGACTTCTGCTTACAAGCATTTGTTTGTTTGTTATTTGTTTTGTCTTCTTTTTCTTAACCCCACATGTTATTACTCATTTCTGTCAAGTCTCAAGTGAGTCTCAAACAAAATTACTTGAATTTTGTTTAGCTGTTTTACACTTTTCACTCTCTTTAGTCTTCAAGAGATTTCATGTTGGAGAATTTTGGCTTGAACACAATAAGCTTAGGACAAAAAAACTCGAAAAGCAGTGAAGTGCACTAAGATCAAATCATGGACCCATGTCGATAATTCCCCTGTTTTAAACATTGTGATTTGCATTGCATTTGCGCCCTTGAAAAGTTGGAGATATGTCATGTGTCATGTGTCACGTGTCTCGTCTTGTGGGCTTTTGTGGCACAACTGTATCCAACTATAAAAGGGTTGAGGAATGAATGAGTGCCAAAGCAATGCCCATCATCAAAACTCACCCAACTCACCCAACCCAATACTTACCCCTGAAAGGGTGGGAGACTCTTTACCGGTGATGATCTTACAAAATTGGGTTTGTGGGAATTACCACAAAATCGAGATTCGATATACAATTATAATCATTGATTCTAAATCTAAACTCTTATCACAATTAATTACATAAATTTAGAAGCTTTTTTATATGAGGTTGAACTTTGTAAGTTTGTGTCTGAATTTTTGTTACGTCTTGTATGTGTTAAACTCCAATGGAATTGAATTCTTGGATCATTTATACTCTGGTTAATGGAAAAAAAATCTCCTAAATTTTCCAGTAACGGTCAAATAAGCCCTTGGACTTTAATTTTGGCCAAATAAATCTCCGAACTCTAAATTTTGGCCAAATTAGCCCTTATGCAAATGATTCACTAATGCCTATGTTAAAGGGTGCCATGTAAGCGCGCCACGTGACCAAAAAATGCCATGTCAGAAAAAGGTAGGGGCATTAGAGAGCCGTTTGCAAAAGGGCTAATTTGGCCAAAATAGGGAGTTCATGGGCTCATTTGGCCAAAATTGAAGTTCAAGGGCTTATTTGACCATTACCAAAAAGTTCAGGGGTCTTTTTTACCATTAAACCTTTATACTCTAAACTCTAGTTTTAGTTCTTTTTCTTTATTAAAACAGTTCACCTTTTACATAATAAAAAAAGGGGATCATTTTATCTGCTATTTAAAGATTGTGATGATTATTAGGTGCATAATTAAACATCTTATTAATTAGATTAGATTTGGAAAAAGTCAAGTTTGCTAAGTAAGGGCAATATTATGGTGGATAATGACTTGTAATTTTATAGTTTTGATGATGCAGCTGCAGCTTTGTCACACCACACCTATTTTAGCCGTATCTTCCCCTCATATCCAACAAAAAATTGGAAAGGGAAATTAATATCAATATCAAGCGGAGAGCCAAGTGATTAAGAACTTGAGTCTCGAGGATTTAAGGATGGGAGAAGACTGCCTCCCTTTATGTAGTTGATCATTTAATTTCATGTTCACGTGTAGGAAAAAAAAATCAATATCAATGTCAAGGATTTTGAGTACTTGGCTAGCTTTAAGTTAAATACAAAATACCAAGAGTTGTTATGTTTAAATTAGCTACCAAAATTATAAAATGCTCAACTTGATTTGTTCATTCATACATATTTATCAAAATTTCCAAGACCTAATCCACTTGTAATTTCATATCTATTTTTTTTTTGGTTGGGGGAGACATTACCTAACTTATATATAATTAAATATAAAACATGTTAATAAACTTTTCTCAAAGTACCAAAGATTCAGTTGTAAAGTACAAAATATGATTTGGAATTTAGAAAACAAGAGGGTAACCACCTAATAAAATGCAATAGTATTAATATAGATATATAGCTTAGTTAATTCAACGAGTATAGTTCCTTTTTTTATTAATAATTTAATCTTTAAATAACTTTATATTTTCTTTAAGATATATGGTTTTAAGCTATACAACACTAATAATGATAATCTCTCCCGTTTAATCCCCACTTGCTACTTGTAAGATTCGAATCGAAAATCGTTAGGTTCTTAAAGGTTAGAAGGTTGAATACGATGAACCTATTTGTTGCCAAATGCCATGGAGAAAATATATAGTTCCAAAAAATTCTCAACATCAACATGTTGGCACCACAAGAAAATGTGGCAATTAAGGAACACAAAATGCATTGTTCAATGAACTTTCTTAAGATCATGAGGAAAAGGAAAGGTCCTAAAGAAATCAACAAAGCAAACAAAATTTCACTGTTTGACAAAAGGGAAAAACATCAAAGCCCCTCCAAAGTCCAAATTTGTGGCAAGGGAGGATTTTTAAGTGCCTTGACCTTGATTCCCCAAGGAGTCAACCAAGTATACTTACTAGAGTAAGACCTAGGCTTATGAAGCAAAGGCATATGTATTATTATATTATAATAATAATAAAATAGATTATGTAAAAGAGATTAGTAATTAAGAAGAAACTACTTAGAAAAAATATAGTCTCATATGTATTTTCCACAATGGTGAATAAGACATTTAAGTGGTCCTTCAATTTTTGTGATGATAGCTTTTGGTAAAAGAGACAATTTTTATTAAAAAAAAAATGGCAGTCATATTCAGGCACCACCTACTAGAAGCATCCATCATTTTCAATGTTTTCCCATAAAAATGTATGTGATCAATGAACCACTCCTTGCTCTTTTTGGTGTACAAAATTATGGTGTTTTGTGCCTCTGGCTGGTTGATATATTAGTGTCCAAAGTCTTCTATGATGACAAATTTAACTTTTCCTTTGTCATCGCAGGTGAAAAATAACATAATACAATGCACCCAAGGTGCATATATATAGTATCTTATTTTTAAGACATATGTACCATTTTCCCCTTAAATTTGTAGTGTTTGGATGTTTTGTTCCATGAACTTCAATTTTGAGATATTTTACCCCCTTAACCTAACGGGTCCATTAAGTCGCTGACATGGCAATGCCATGTGGGTCGGGTTGGTATGACGTGGCAATGCCACGTGGCATTTTTGTGCCGTGTGGCAATGCCACGTCAACGACTTAACGGGGCCGTTAGGTTGAGGGGCAAAACGTCCCAAATTTGAAGTTCAGGAGGCAAAATGTGCAAAATTGAAGTTCACGGGGCAAAACGTCCAAACACTACAAATTCAAGGGGGAAAAAGGATATTAAGTCTTATTTTTAATAGTTTAGGGTTAATCGTTTTTTGAGTTGGGATAGTTTACTATAGAAGTAAAACTCTATCAACAATGATTTTTACTAGATATTATTTCCATACATCCACGTCAGGTTTTTTTTTAAATCTTTTTTTTTCTCAACAGTCGCACAAAGAATTTTAATTTTATAAGAAGGAGAATGTGAAAGACAAAATGGTTTTTGATGGGTGTGAGAAAACAATATAGAGGGAGAGTCATTAATTCAATATTCCCAATATATTTTTTCAATATTCCCAATATATTTTTGTGTGAGTGAAAATATTATTTGGATCCAACCAATTAATTTTGGATAAATATCAACATGAGAAAAGTCAAATACTGAGCATACAGTAGTTTGGAGAAACTTTAACAATAAGATATAGATATTTACAAAACTTGGATTCAAGACTTTGTTCAAAGAAAAGTATGTGATGCACAACTTAAATCAATTAATCTATAGTTACCCAAAGTATACATATATATATATAAATCGGAATCCTTTCCTAATCATTTTCCATGGAGCAACTAGCTATAAGTAAAACCACGAGGGAATGATACTCCCCTACCATCGGCATCCAACAGATTCTTCAATATTCCATCAAGCGGATTTGATAACAACTCGAAGTCATCATCCAGTTCATATGGAACATTTGCCAACCAGTTAGCACAAAAATTACCTTCCCGGTAGGTATATTGTAAGGAACAACGTCACTCCTTACTCAACAAGTATCATATATCAACAATAAGGCAAAAGGATGAGAGGCAACATCGCCTTTCTGTATTATACATATAATATATATGTATTATATATGAATAATATTGCATCTCTAAATCTTAGTAATATGTACGTAAGTAGATTAACCCACATGATTAACTCTAAATTTTCATATATGCATATATATATATATATATATATATATATATACTTGAGGTTGCTACTTGCTAGTAATTGAACCCTAACCACTAAAACTAAAAATCCATCACTTTACCATAGGCCAAATGACGAATGACACTCTAAATTTTCAATAATTATGAAGAAAATATATATAATATATATATATATATATGTTATGAATAGAGATAGATATGTAGGCCAATTAAACAACAAAAATACAAAGATAAATCTTTGACAACATTAGCCATCTGGCCAAGATAAGATCTGCCCATCTGGCCCCATGTGGACCTAAAAGATTAAAATATGGTAAAATAAAACTTATTCATCCACCTCATACAGGAATTGGACACCCCTAAAGTAACTCCACCTTGAGCCCTGATCTAATTAAATACTATACTAGTACTACATATAAAAAATAATGGATTAAATATATATGATATAGTACTTCAATACCCAATGCTTATCCAATTGGCAATCGCTGTATATAACACAACTTTTCTTCTTCTTTTTTTTTTGTCATTTTACTAAAAAAAAACCTAGCACTTTATATATACAAGTAAATATTCAGTCGCGCTCCGTTGGCGACATCCTCTTTATTATTTGTATAAATGACAATTTTCACGCTCACAAATTTAAAGACTAATAAGAAAATATTACAAATTATTAGGGTTGTTCATTTGGTCAGTTCGGGTATTACCCGAACCAAATTAATATTAACCTAATGAACCTAATACTATTTTTGTAAAATATTAATCGAATCTAAGTTTTTTGTTCTGAACATTAACCGAACCGAATTATATTTTAACTTAAACTTAAATTTTATTTTACTATAATAATTCATACTTTAAACATCTTAATTTAGTTAAATATCCAATTATTTAAATATTCAACCTCACCAAATAATTATAAATAAAAAATTTAGATATTTATAGACATTAAGTTTCATATTTTAGTTTTCCTAAATGAAGATGTATACAAAATTATAGAAAATATTAAATTTTATATATTTCGAGAAATTATTCAGTTATTTCGGTTACCAATGTTTCGAACCGAATTAACCGAAAACCAAAATTCTCCGGTCGGCTAATTTGGTTCAAGCCGAATAATGCACACCCATACAAATCATCTCTATTGGGTATTAATGAATTAAATTAATAAAAAGGAAAAAAAAAAGGAAATGAAAATAGACCAAATTGTATAAAATAAAAAGTTTGAGGATGAAATTGCATTAAAGGTAAATGTTCAAGGGTCTTAACGTAAAATAAATTAAGTCGAAGGGCAAATAAGAAATATTGTAAAGATCTAAAAGCATAAAGTTGAAAAATTCGAGGGTTATTGCATAAATAACCCTTTTTTAGGTGGCCTTTAAAGGGGGTTATCATTATATGTATTTTAGATTTTAGATATCCAATAGTCACACGCATTACCCTCAATCATATATTTATATAGAAAAAAGTTAATTACAAGTTTGAGTGTTTTTTTTCCCATCCAATATCCAGAGATTTGCTCTAATTAAATCAGTTTTGACCTGGGTTAGACATGAACAACCACGCATGAAAGTTTAGTCATGAACTGCAGATGGGCTCGTAACACAACAACAATTTCTTCTTGGCATTGTAGTTGCCAAACAAAAAACTCTTGTCGCTGTCTTTTCTCTCCGTTTCACTTCCTACTCCTGCGTTCTCAAATCTGCCTCCTAAGCCTGAAGTTCTCTCTCTTTCTTCTTCAAATCCTGATATTGTGATTCTCCTAAAGCATTATCAAGAGGAATGTCAGCCTCACGATCACAGTTGAAACCGACAGGTTTAGGAGATAGTGGTGAGGGTCTCGCAGGTGGAGCAGTTGAAACCATCAACTTGGAAGTATTATGGTGACAAGCAGTGCTTGCCACATATTGTCTGGTAGCAAAGTAGAAGTAAGTGAAAAAAAGGTAAAAAACACAACCCCGAGGGACTGTAGTATATACTTGAGTCCAAATCCAGTAATTGATTCCAATCGCACAATCATCCAAGAGGATTTGGGTGAGGTATTGATCCAGAGCTTATCAATCATTTTCTCTCAGAGTTGGTGGTCTACTTTCAGTTTTCCATTCAATTTCCATATTGTGACCAAGAACATCGCTAAAAAGAAACCATATGTGAGTATGAAGAATGCCAAACTCAGATGCCACATCCATGTTGGGAAGGATAAGAGATCAACCCCTGTGTAGAAGCCTGTGGCGGCAACGGTAAGTGTCGTAAAACACTTATCGTTACCGGCCGACTCTTCTTTGAACTTCGTTTCCCAATAATCACAATAATGTGAGCCTGCTGTATAGTATTAGGATCATCTTGAACTGGTGGTTGCAGGCGCTAGCCATCTTCGGCTTGTATAGATTTGTGCGAAAAAACATCATATTTTTGCGAAAGGCTTTGGGTGGGAGTTACAAAAGCATCCATCTATGGTTTTTTTCCTATCATCCGACATTGTTTTTCTTTCCCTAGTTAGAGAGAGGTAAGGGTTTAGCCGTTTAGGGAGGGTCGAATTTAGGAAATAAAACCCTAGTTGCTTACCTTTAACTAGGTCAATCAAATTTAGGTTGAATTTGCAGAAACGCCAATCCTAAAAACCCAGAAAAGCTGCACATAAAAAACCTTTAACCCAAATCCAGTAATTGATTCCAATCGCGCAATCATCCAAGAGGATTTGGGTGAGGTATTGATCCGGAGCTTATCAATCATTTCTCTCGAAGTTGGGAGTTACAAAAGCATCCATCTCCCGGGTTTTTTTTTCCACCGTCCAACATTGTTTTTCTTACACTGGTTAGAGAGAGGTAAGGGTTTTTTTTGTTGTCGATGAGAGAGGTAAGGGTTTAGCCGTTTAGGGAGGGTCGAATTTAGGAAATCAAACCCTAGTTGCTAACCTTTAATTAGGTCAATCGAATTTAGGTT
The DNA here is from genome assembly GCA_001974805.1 of Corchorus capsularis. Classification (NCBI taxonomy): domain Eukaryota; kingdom Viridiplantae; phylum Streptophyta; class Magnoliopsida; order Malvales; family Malvaceae; genus Corchorus; species Corchorus capsularis. The sequence continues at coordinate 68,275 of AWWV01016015.1, read as the reverse complement.
GAATTTGCAGAAACGTGAAGCCCAAAAACCCAGAAAAGTTGCACAAAAAACCTTTAATCCTATGAAAATGGACTCAAATCGATTTAAATCTCCACCATCAAACAACTTAAGGTTTTTTGAAATTGGGATTTTCAATCAAGCCATTCAATTCCTCATTTCAATATAAAGAAGACCAAAAAGACTCTTTGAAATTGAGAACAAGGATTGATAAAGAGATTTTTTTTTTTTTACAGTAGATTGATAAAGAGATTTACGTACCTAATTTCGAAAACCTAAGTTGAAATTTAGGGGAATTTTCGATTTACTGAATTAGGATTCCAGTTAGGGGAAACAGAAAAATCAAAAGACTCAAACAGGAAAAAAAGGATTAGAAGAAGAGAAAGCTAGAAAGGTAAGGTTTTCAGAAATTTCTGATCGAATAAGCTTAAACTTCGATCAAAATAAGCATTAAAACGGATTGAAAATGGAAGAGATGATGAACAGATGAGGGAGAGAGACGGTAGTCGAGAAAGAAGAAGATAATGATTATTCCCTTTCCAAAATTATATATGAGATTGATTTATCAAATATATTATCGTTCAAGTGATCACCTACAAGTAATTTCTTTGGTATGCATTATTGTTTTTGCATGGAAAGATATTATATTATAAGAAACAATAAAGGGAGGAATTGAAAATACCAAAAAACCCCTCTATTCTCATGAATTGAAGAACAAATAAGGAGGGGATATTAGGGTCATTTCATGTTTGGTCATTTTGTTATTTAAGAAAATAGTTAAGGGTATTTTTGGAACTTTGCAAAAAATTTACCCTTGGTGGGTCCTAATCTCCACCAAAACCACTTTCTTAGTTGGATTATTTATCAAATGACACTCATACTTTTCTACTTTATGTTATTTAGTCCGTTACAAATTCTATCTTAATCGATTTAATGCTTCCGTTTTATTTTTTTTATTCTTTGTTTTATTTGTTTTATTTGTTTGATTAAGGTGATTTATGTGTCTATTAAAAGGTAATTTCATTATCTACAACTTTCATGAAGGACTCAAAAGCCAATTTTTATGTTTCAATTCAAAAAAAAAAGCTTCCGAAATTTGGTTGTTTCGATTGCCGGTCTATTTAAAATCATATAATTTTCGATCCACATGTCAGATTAAAGTTATTCAAGTGTCATTTAAAAGGTTATTGCATGATTTACGACTTTCATGAAGGAACCGAAAGCTAAATTTGATCTATAAGTTTTATTAAGGGTTCAAAAAGAAATTTTTATGTTTCAAAATCTTCATCAACAAATATTTTCTTATTTCTATTATTTATAAAATGAACCTCATATTTTCCTACTTTATAATACTTAATCCTTTACTAATTCTATCTTATTCGATTTAAGGCTTAAACTTTTTTTCTTTTTTTTTTCTTTGTTCTATTTGTCCGATTAAGGTGATTCATATGTCTATTGAAAGGTAATTTCATTATTTACAACTTTCATGAGGACTCAAAAGCCAATTTGTATGTTTCAATTAAAAAAATGCTTCCCAAATTCGATGGTTTCGATTGCTGGTCTATTTAATACCATATAATTTTCGATCAACATGTTCGATTAAAGTTATTCAAGTGTCGGTTAAAAGGTTATTGTATGATCTACGACTTTCATGAAGAACCCGAAAGCTAAATTTGATCTATGAGTTTCATGAAGTGTTTAAGAGGGAATTTTTATGTTTCAAGCCATCAACAAACATTTTCTTATTTGGATTAGTTATCAAATGACCCTCATACTTTTCTAATTTATATATGGTACTTAGTTCTTTACAAATTCTATCGATTTAACGCTTCAACTTTTTTTTTCTTTATTCTATTAGTCCAATTAAGGTAATTCAGGTATCTATTAAATAGTAATTTTATGATCTACAACTTTCATGAATGACTCAAAAGCGAATTTTTATGTTTCAATTCTAAAAAATGCTTTCGAAATTTTGCGATTTCGATTAACGATCTATTAATATATTATAGTATTACTTTTGATCCATATATCCGATTAATAAAAATTCACAAAGATCCCTTCATAAAATATTCGATGGCCAAGAAACTAGTATGAAATGAAAAGACTAATTTAAATAGTTTATAGAATATATCACCTAAAAAAATTGCACACATGTTTTGTGTTTGCCGTAGATACATCTTATCTTCAAACAAAAAAAAGGGAAAAATATCTTTAAAATGGTATATATATATGAGGTTGATTATGAGTCAAACCTTATCCATGAATTCATAAATCCTAACTCATTGGGCCATATGGTAAATGTTCATTTTATTTTCTGATAATCTTATTAAATTTCTTTTTACTTATCAAGCAACGTTCATCTAGAACATAGAACAGTCCGAATTTGCATTATTCAGAAATTTAAAAGATTGAATTAAAATTTACTTATGTAGGTTCAAAAAAAAATTACATATGTAGGGATATTGCTGGCAATAGAGAATATATTTTCCAAGTGTCATGCACAGTCTTTTAATTAATCACAAGATGGAGATGCCTTATATATATGGGCTTTGAGAACTCTTATTATTTGGTAAACATTGGGTTTTGATTGATTTGAAATGGAATTTTATCAAATCTGAAGCTAAAATTTTTTTAGGTATTTATTTTCTTGATTTATAAAAATCAAACTCGAGACTTCACTGAAATGGCACTAATGTCCTTTCATGTTTTTTTGTTAAATATTTTTTTAGATTAAATTTACTTTTAATTTAGATTAAAGTTTTTTTTATTAAGGATGTAAGTGTAAAATCTAAACTTCACAAGCGAGTGAAGGTGTTAACACATATCTCATCTCATTCTTTAATTAATTTTATATTTAATATAAAAAAACTATTCTTTAAATGACACATGACAACCCGTATGTGTAGTCTGCTAAACTCCATTTGACGGTGTATTGTATAATTTTCCATGCCTTAAAAGAAAAATTATACAATACACCGTAAATGGAGTTTAGCATACTACACATGCGAGGTTAAATGTGTCTTTTAAGTAATAGTTTTTAATATTAAATTCAGATGTAATTAAGTGATGAGTTATGTGTCAACGCCTTAATCCGTACGTGGAGTCTAAATTTTTCACTGACAGTGTATTACTCATATATAATAATCTTTTTTATATATAGATGATTATATAATACATTGTCAGTGTAAATTTTAGACTCCACAAGTGGATTGAGGTGATGCCACATTTTTTTAATCAATTTTGTATTTAAAATTCAAAACTATTCCCTAAAGGACACATATCAATCTTAACCCCGCATGTGTAGTCTATTAAACTCCACTGATGGTATATTGTATAAATTTTCTATATATATATATATATTATTGTTATGGAATTATCGATTCCACACCGCACTAAACCCAATTATATTAGCCCATATTGTCCTTTAGACAAATATTAGGAAGTAAATCAAGAGAATTAACAAAGAGAGAATCAAGGAGAATCAAATCAAGAGAAATTACCTCAAGGTTGCCAAGGAAATTACCTGAAAACTTCCCTAGAGCATCATCCATCATTGGATATTACTTTACTTGTAAGTTAAGCAGATTAGCATTAAATGTGTAGGGGATTTACTCCACTATATAAAGGGAGTCCCCAAAGCTATTTTGCACACACTTCAGATTCTGAATTCTCTCCTCTGAGTAATAAGAATTTCTCTATTATTTCTAGTTCTTGTTCTTATTGTTTTTTAGTTATTTCATAACACATTATCAGCATGAGGAAGCTCTGAAAAAAAAATTTGTCCCTTTTCCATTATCATTTTCTCTCACCTCCCGCACCCTTAGATTTAGAATCCCTTAGAGATTCAGCCTATTCCGATCTCGAATAAGATCATACCTTCCAGTCAAATATTTAGACTTGACCCGAGATCTGAAATTTTTCAATCTTCGATTTTTCTCACCTTCCTTACCACCAGATTTTGCTCATCTATATAGTTCAAATGCCACCAAAATCAATTCAATCGGAGGTCGGACGCGCCCTCACCTCCCGGTCAAAGTGTCTCACTCACCGCCTCTATTTTCTACACAAGTCAATTTAGTTGGTTCGACTAGTGATGCGATCCAGACCAGAATCTCATTCGACCGATTCGGTTGATTTCATCCCGGTTTTTGGCACTGCAAAACCAGTTCCCAAGGTTTTTCATTTCGCTCTATTATAAAATAAGGTCGAAAATTTCTAATTATATGTTTATGTTATACCATTCATTATTAGAGACTTGTGCATATAAATTGAACTTCAATAAGCATGCATAGACAATGTTTTTAACATTGATTGATATTTTGTTATTTATTGATGTTAATAGAGGCTTAAACAATTGCTTAATGCATGCATTATTATATATGCTAATATTTGTTGTGAAATCACAATGAAATTCATCTTATTTTAATTGTGATTAAGATTATGATGTCATATACTAAATACTATGCATTAATATTATTACTATTGGCAAGTGCATAATAATTTGACATCTTGGAATGTTATCATCGTGCGGCATGAAATTTTTATTACTAACTAATTAAGCGCCAAGTTCCCGTGGAGATAAAAATGACAAAGTTTTGTCGTAGATAAACTACCTCCTTGGTTTGATGAGGAGTCGTTACTATTTATATGTCATGAGCACTGCTCGTTGCCGAATAGCCAAACATCATTGGCATATTTCTAAACTCTATCAATAAGAGTGTGGGCAGTATGGGCAATCAAAGATAAGTGTTTTTATATATTGAGATTTCTTTTGAATTATCATTAATGCTAATATATATTGACACTATATTGACACCAGAAGTTGTCACAATTTATTTTACTCTTACAATTGACACCAGAAGTTGTCATGATCTTACCTTGACACCAAAATTTGTCATTGTCATAATTTTGTTTTTTCAATTGACACCGGAAGTTGTCATAATAAATTTCAAATTGACACACTTGAAGATGTCATAATTTTATTCAATTGACACTAGAAGTTGTCATATACACTGTTAATTTTAAATCGTTATTGACACCTAAAGTTGTCATAACGATATTTGATTTTGTCATTCTAATATTTCATTTACTAAAGTTGCATTTCTAGGAAAATTCTGTCTAAGAAGTGAGGATTTTAAGTGGGACCGTTTGTGACCCCTCCGATCTTTCCTGGGAATTTACCTGATATAATTTTTAGAACAAAGAATTTTGAGACTATTATTTTTATATATTTGACACCTGAAGTTGTCAACCTTTGAAGTCTCTGATTTCCTTAAGAAAAATAAGAGAAATGACAAAGTTATTAAAATGGTGGAAATAAAAGTTTTCTACACATTTCTTTACATGAGATGAGCCTGAAGACCATCCATGAAAGGCTAAAATCCTTAATTATTTGGTCATATTTTTCCCTAAAAGGGTTAATGGATCTTATACTATTACGCCTTGAAAATTGAACCCGAAGTGTTCGTACTTTGACATGATTGCCTTAGTCATTCAAACACGATGATGATACAAATATCATCAAAGACATAAGGAGACACTCTTTGAAAGACACAAAAGTCTTGTTCTCCAAATATTACACTTGTAAATCTTGTTATTTCTCAAGTACAAAATTATTGACAATTATCGATAGAGTTTTGACACCTGCAGTTGTTCAGAATCATCTATTTATTTTATAGATTATGGTAAATGGCAATGATTTTTTTGTCTTGATTTTGAGATACATCTCGACAAGGCCTTGCTAGTAATATTGATGAAAAGTGAGATGTTAATTGCATGTGTAGTTTTTTTTTATGGGCTATTGTAGAAGCCAACATTATGGGCGGTTATAGAGGCTAGTAATCATGAGTCATAACAAAGGCCATGAACGTATTGGAAACAATCAATATGGGCCATTATAGAGGCATGACTATACTTATTATGCCCCTGTTGAGGCTTTGAGCATATACATATTATTCTCATGAGAATGAAAGTTTATCTATACATAATGCTCTATGAATCTTAAATGGTCAGAAGCCTATAGAATGACTAAACACAGGGCTCGTAGTTGTCGTAGGAATAAACATTTGTTTGATATTTATTTGGTCTCCATAAAGGAGAAATATATGTGTGTAGAGCTCCACACCATTGAAAATCAATGCCCTTTCAGTCATAGAATTGCTCCCCTTCAATTAGTCCTAGGCCATGAGTCGGACATTTCACATGTTTACATCTTTGTTTGCGTTGTTCATGTGCCTGTAGCACCACCGCAAATGACTAAAATGGATCCCCAATGACGTATGGACAGTTACATTGGGTTTTGATTCAACGTCATTATTAAGTTATTTGCACCATTGACGCGTGATTTATTTACCGCAAGATTCGCGGATTATCATGAGACTGTGTTCCCATTACTTGCGAAATCAGAGGCTTCCAAAGATGGATAGCTTGAAAACTTAAGGTTTTCTCATAGAAAATGATTGTCTTCTTAAGACCTTGTAACACATGAATGTGAATAAGGTGCAAAATTTGATCCATTTGCAAGCTATTGCAATCAATTTGCCTAATATGTTTCATCAGACTGCTAAAATTACAATTTTTCAGCTGTGAATATTCCAATTAAGATAGATATTCCTGAAGAACATGATGGATCAAAGTGACCATGCCTGAAGTACGGAAAATCGATGGATCAAAAGATAAAGGTCCTCGAAAAAGAAGGGGGAAGAATTTAGACTCTGCTTCGGATGACCATATTGGTATTTATTGAGGAAATCAAGTTGCCTCTAATATGGCACAAAATAGAGAGAACATAATATTGCTTAACATTGCCCCTGAAAAGACACAAATTCATGAGCATATTGCCCCTGTAGTGGCACAAATCTATGAAAAGATCACCGACCCCGAGAATACTAAAATTTCCATTGTAATGAAATAATCATCGATGATGCGTTCGCTCTCTAAATCGCTCATGAAATTATGAACGATGATAATGAACCTCGGTTTATAACCAAATGTTATCAAAGCCAATATTGGCCTAAATGAGAGGAAGCAATCAAGGTTGAGTTGGCTTCTCTTGCCAAAGAATGATATCTTTGGACTCAAACCCGTTGGATTGAAATTAGTATTTGTTTAGAAATGAAATGAGGAAAATAAGGTTGTGAGGTATGAAACCCAACCTGTAGCCCAAGGGTTCTATTAGAGAACTGAAGTTAATAATAACGAAATGGGCTTATTGCTCAAAAAGGCCCCTGAACTTACACAAAACGACCAAATAAGCCCCTGAACTCTAATTGCAGCCAAATAAGCCCCTGATAAAATGTATTCATTTGTGTTGAATACAATTACATTTCATTTTCTTATAAAGTTGCAAACATGTTATATGAACATTATGATGACATACTTATGGTTCAAAGGATATAATATGCCCGAAGCATACATTCCGATATTTATATTCCCGAGGGATTTAAAATGTCTGAAGCATACACTCCCCGTAACTTATTCTCAAAAGTTGCAAAAGTTCTTTATATGGGTTGAAACAATCCGGTCACAAGTGGTATCGACGCTTAAGCGTGTACTTGATTAAGTAAGAGTATAAAAAGATCCTATCTACCCATGTGTGTTTGTCAAGAAATTGGAAACCGGATTTGCTATAGTAGCAGTTTATGTCGACGATATAATTTGGAACTCCTGAAGAGTTGTCCCAAACTGCTAACTATTTGAAAATGAGTTTAAGAACTCGGGTAAAACCAAATTATACCTTGATTTAGAGCTTGAGCACAAAACAAATGATATACTTTGAGCACCCCTATGGTTATAAGGTCCATTGATCCCCAAATGAACATGTTTTGTCATAAACAAACCGATGAGGATATGCTTAGTCCTGAAGTACCATAATGCAATCGGAGGGATTAATGTATTTGACACAATATATGCGACCTAAAATCATATTTGCGATAAATTTGTTAGCATATTTCAGCTATTAGCCAACTCGGAGATATTGTTAAGCATATTTTATGTCATCTCCGTTGTACCATAGTTTTGGAGTTATTTTAAGAAAACTCCTAACTTTGATTTAGTAGGATATGCTAATGTGGAGTATCAGTCTGATTCGCATAAAACTCGCTCTCAAACTGGTTACATGTTTTGCTATAATGATACAATCATTTCTTGATGTTCTACTAAGCGAGAGCTAGTAGATATATCTTCCAACCACAATGAGATTGTCTCCCTCTATGAGGCCGGAAGCGAGTGTGTTTGGTTTAAGATTTGTTATAGCACATGTCTAAAGAACTTGTGGATTGAAATCGGATATAGTTTCTCCCATTATAATTTATGAGAATAATGTTACTTGTATTGCACAAGTTAATGGATAATATATTAATAGTGATTAGACCAAGAACATCTCACCTAAATTTTATACTCATGAACTCCAAGAAAGTCGACAAGTTGATGTTAAATAGAATTGCTCCACTAACAATCTTGCACATCTATTTACCAAATTGTTGTCAGTATCAACATTTGAGAAATTATTTTATGGCATTGGTATATGGCAAGCTAGTAAGATGCAAGATTGAATTCCCCGTAAGTGGAATGTTTAGATACCTGGAAGTGGTTGATTGTTTTAATTCAGGGGGATCGATTATGAGTTTAAAGTGCGTTGCACTCGTTTTTCCTTCTATTCGGTTTTGTCCCACTAGGTTTTCTGGCTTAAGGTTTTTAATGAGACAACAATAGCACATTTATATGTAATTGTCCTGAAGACATTTACATGGACTTATTGCTCTGTACTCTTTTTTCCTTATATTCGGTTTTGTCCCACTGGTTTTCCGACTTAAGGTTTTTAACGAGGCACTAGCTACATGTCCAAACGAGTCGTTATAGTGGTGTTATGTCCAAAGGGGAGTGTTATGGAATTATGAACTCCACACCACACTAAACCCAACTATATTAGCCCATATTGTCCTATAGACAAATTGGGAAGTAAATCAAGAGGATTAACAAAGAGAGAATCAAGGAGAATCAAATTACTTGGAGGTTGCTAAAGAAATTACATGGAAACTTCCCTAAAGCATCATCCACTGTTGGATATTACTTTGCTTGCAAGTTAAGCAGATTAGCATTAAAATTTACATGGCATCTACTCCACTATATAAAGGGAGTCTCCAAAGCTATTATACACACGCTTCAGATTTTGTATTCTCTCCTTTGAGTAATAAGAATTTCTCTCTAATTTTTCTCTTATTTCTAGTTCTTGCTCTTATTGTTGTTTAGGTCAGGTGAGTTTCATATTGAGTTTCATATTGGTTTAATGAGGGGTTTTTGTTGCATTGATTTTTTTTTCTCATAAATTTATTATAATTGGTTGGTAACAATTGTTTTATATTTCTTGGTATTTTAGACGGGTTCTGATAAAATATATACCATGGGAACCAACTATATAGGAGATAGGAGTAGTGGTGGGATTATATAGAAAGTTATGGAAACTATATATAGAATAGTTGAGGCAATGAAACAGTCTACGGAATTTCAGTATCATTCATTGAGGTTAATTTATTTGGCTAACAAGAAATATCTTTTACTTATTTTGTTGGTGATCAAGTAATGTGCTTATTAACCATGATCTTTGAAATGAAATGAACAAATAAAATATTTAAAGAAGAAGTGTTCGAATTACTTGACTCAAAGTCAAATTCAACTGCATTGTCCAAAGCTGAATGGGTACCTCTTTCTAAACCTACAGTTCCTGGAAGACTTTCGATACAAATTAGGTAAACAGTGAAAGGAGGGATAACACTTGCTGGGGTGACTAAAGCAGAATTTCGAACGAAAGAAGAGATGCCATTTCATTTTTAGGGTAGATGTACATGACCCTAAACTGATTAGTTTCATATGATATTGGTTGCCAAACTTGGCAGTATATATTTTGTGAATGTTTAAATGTCTTAGTTAAATGTTTGGCAGTTTATATTTCGTTGATGTTAAATGCCTTGGTGGCAGTGAATATTATGTTGCAATTTGAGTGAATGATGTTAATTTTCAATTATCAAATATGGTTGTTGTTTACTTTGGTTAATTAGCTATTGTTGTTATTGTTGTTAGATCAACTTATAAATGCAATTTGGGTTGTTTGGAGTAAATCAGGACTTATCAATTTCACTAGGCAAATCAAGGGTATTTATGTAATCTTATTTTTTTTGACAAATATTATTGATAATCAGACAGGTGCATGACATTACCCGAAATTTTAACCAAACAAAATTAGGTGTACATTTCGATAAGGTAATATTTGTCAATAATCTCATTATCATCGACAATATTGCATGCCCTTTAACCAAACACCCCCATAGAGTAACCAAACACCCCCATAGAGTATATATTGCCCGAGTTTAGGTATGTAGGGCTGTCCATTCGGTCGGGTCAGTCCCTCTTTAGAATTGAGGAAACCGAGGTATTATTTTTGGGACCGAACACCGACCCGAGATAGCTTGGAACCGACATGGAACCGACTAGGTCGGTTCCATCGGGTTCTCGGGCAAGTCGGTCCTAAATGGGTCACCTGATCAACAGTTGAAAGCAGATTCCAAGGAATTGAAAATTGAAGAGGAATACAGAGAACTAGGGCTGGCTGGGCATCTTTTAGATATGGAAGCCCATAAAAGTGAAACACTTTTGTAGAGCAATTCAAAGAAATGTTATAAAAATATATAAATTCCACTAAGATTAATCACTAACAAGCCATCCATCCATCCATCGCTGCTCCAAAATTGAAATACAGAGAATCAAACAAGCCAACCATAAACAGAAAAATTGAAATACAGAGAAATTCTAACAAGCCAACCATAAATAGAATAGCATTTAGGCAAAACTCTTTAGCTCATCAATATCTTAATTCAACGAAAAACAGGGGCAAAGTCTTAAAAGACACAGAAAAGACTAACAAGTCTTGTTCAAACAAATACATATATAAAAAGAATCAAAATCCAATAATTTTCATAATGAAGACCCAGAGAGTAAAACCCATTCAATCAAAGGTAATACTTTCAAAGCTGAGTGAAGACAGAAGCGCTATCCCAACCCTTCCTTGAATTTCGAAAGCTGGGAAAACCAAAAACCCATTAGGCATCCCCTGAAGATATGGCTTTTCTCAATAGATCAATTCCCAAACCGACTCATAGACTCGCATCTCTTCCATAAAGGGCGCACTAAACTGCTAAGATCTGCTTCGGATGAAAAGAACTAGGGTCTAGGGTTTGTGATTTTGGATTTGAGGATTTTACAAAACCAACAAATAAATTGGGGAAAAGGAAAAAAAGGGTTGACAGACCGCAGACGAGTCACCTACCTCCGAATGGACGAGTCACCAGAGCAGAGATCAACGGAAGCAGAGAGGGAGAGACATGAAACGGTGAGAGTCTGAGAGAGGGAGAGAAGAAAATGGTCGACGGTTGAGAGAGAAACAGAGAAAAAAAAAACTCTGTCTAAAACAAGTGAAAATATATATATATAATTATTAATTACTATATGTATAATTATATATTTTTTATTTAAATTCTATTCGGGTTCTCGGTCCGGGTTGGTCCTTAAAATTTGGGACCGACAATTGACCGAGAACCCGACACCTCAGTCGGTTTGCACCGAAAAACCCAAAAGACCCGATTGCACCAACCCAATTGACCCGAAATCGAAAAAATTGGTCAATTTTTTCGGGCCGGATCGGTTTTGGACAGGCCTAGAGTATATATTACCCGAGTTTAGGTATGGATACCTCAAGATTAATTAATGAGTAACGTATTGATTGCCATTCCTTGTCACTAACAATTTGCCACGTCATTGGCCACCTCTTCATGATATATATCCCACACATGTGGAAACGCATCGGCATCGCATCACACGTCACTTATGTTATGATTATGATTATTATGATCAATTGAAAATCAAAATCAAAACGCGTCCAGAAACTAAGCCCAAAAGCAAGCGAAACATCTAATCCAAACTCTCCGCAGGAACCAAAACGCCTATTTATACACGCGTTTTTCCCTTCACCAAACCCTCCCTCCCCACCCGTTTCCAAACGCTCCCTTATTATTTATTTTTTCCTTCATTTCCTTCTCCTTTTTTTTTTCTTTCGTTTTCTTTCATAAATTTAACCGACTCTCTGAAATCTCGCGGATCTTCTTCATTTTTAATCGCGTTCCTTCCTCCCCTTTGAATACCTGATTTTACGCGAATATGAGGTTTGAGGAAGAGTTTTCTCACAACGTCCACGACGACGACGACCATTCCAAAACGATGTCGCAGTGCTCCGTCGGAGCTTTACGACCAGAACATAAGAACTTTGTTGTTGTCGGTTACGCGCTCACTTCGAAGAAGATTAAGAGCTTCCTGCAACCGAAGCTTGAAGGTTTAGCCAGGTAAATCTTGCTGTTTTATTTCTGCTTCTTCCTTTCATTTCTCTCTTTGTTTCCTATGTTTTTACTTTTTAAAATTTTGTTTTGAATGCTTAGCCGGAGATTTTTTAGGTTTGCAGTTCCTTAATGGACACGTTTATTTTTGCGGTTGATCATTTTGGAATCTAGTGTGTGGATTCCGAGAGTGAGAATATGCTGCCATGTGGTGTCTCTTTCGTTTTGGGTTGTCAGCAAAATTAAGTAATTTATGTGAATATTACATCAAACTCCTTTTAACTCATTAAGGTTAAGTCAAAGATTTTTTATTTTATACATAAATATCGTTTTTAAGTGACAACAATGATAATATTATAAGTCATTTTCAGTATTTATTTGGAAATCAAAGCACGAAGATATTTAAATGTTTATGGTATTTCTTGGAGCAAAGATTTTGACTTTAGTAGTATGTATTGCATTTGCTACTAGTATCACTTAGTCTTTGCTCTACTATTTAATTTCAAGCTATAATTTCCTTAAGCTGCCTGCATTTTTTTTTTCTTCTGTTTCAGTGGCTGGGACATGATATTATGGAAATATTAAAATACGGTTCTTATTCTTGTGTTGTCAAAATAAGGGATGTGCTTCTTTTGTACCTTGCAAAAAGAAAAGCTTGGGTTTTCCTGTTACTGTTAAGCCTTTGTTTTATATTGATGTGTTGTTTCCCTTTTTTTTCCTGCGTTTAACTGTGGTAAATGTGGAATGTTGTGCAGGAACAAGGGGATATTATTTGTTGCAATTGATCAAAACAGACCTCTTTCAGATCAAGGTCCTTTTGACATTGTACTGCACAAGGTTAGTTGATTATTCTCTTCCACATATTTTACCTTTCTTTTTCCCCTTTAACTTTATGATGAAAGAAAATGAAAGAACAGGAAAAAAAAAATGTGGTAATAAGCAATAGCACATTCAGGGTCTAATTAACTTGACCAAATTTTTATATCTGATGCAGTTAACAGGAAAAGAGTGGCGCCAGATCCTTGAGGTTAGTCCAATTTCTAGACCCTATAATTTTTCCCCTTTGAGATTGATGGATGCCTTGGAAATGTTCGTGTATGAATCAACTTCTGTTTGATATGATACATTATCATTTTTATGTGGTTTTTACATGTGATGAACCGAATAACACAGTAACTGGTGACAGCCAATTGTTGTGTGTTTAATGAGTGGCTGACATAAATTGCGGACTGCTTGCTCTTTCCTTCCTCATGAAACCTGACTTGATATTTGAGGTCGAGGCCTTAAGCTTCCAGCGAGTGAGGGAGGATTTTTCTACTTCCATGGCCATCTGGCTTTTTTTCAGGTTTCCCTTATCATTACCTGCAAAAAGACAAAAACTATTTCATTGTTCTGGATGGCTTCATTTTTAATTCATTTTTTCCTTGGATAATTGAATATTTGATTTCAATATCCAAAGAGAGCAGAACAAGTCTGCTACTAAGGGGATAGCCCTCCAAGTCAAGCAGTTTGGCTTATAGCACATTGGTAACAGCAATAGAAATGGAACAAAAAACAGGTCTCTAATGTCAAGAGCAAACTTGCTGGAATACCGGTTTATGTTAAGGGCTCATAGTGCTTATCAGATATAGTTTCCTAGATGTTAAAATCACTACTAAATACCTCAAGTAGGGTGCGAACTTTGAAAGTTGTTGCCTGCTGGATGTCTTGAATCACCAGGGGTGGAACTGTGTTGGAAAAATCATTTTGAAAAATATATCCTTAACACTGAGTTTGGGTACTTGCTACATTCTGCTGGAGGAGTTTTTATTTTATTTTATTTTTTTCAAGTTTTACCCTATTTTACTCAATTTTGTATGCTTAAGGAAGTGTCTAGTAAAATGAATCAATTTTGTTTACCAATTTTTTGCATGTTTTCTAGGCTTATTTTGACCCCAGCTAGAGTTCAATAAAGTTCTTATGCTAAAAACTTTTATTTTACTTCAGAAGTGATAAAGTGTGCTGTTTTTATTTTATTTTTGAAGATCAAATGTAAGTGTTTTTAGGAAAATCAACCCTGAAATTTCTGCAGCTTATCTCTGTTTATAATATCATTTAGACGTATCAGCTGCTGAATTCATGTTTTCTGACTTCCTTGGAATCTAATGCTAGAATGAGAGTTCATAACACATATGGTCCTCGTTTTCTTTTCTCATTCTATGAGTCTTTTCTTTCATATTTAACAAGTAGATTTGTTCTAGGGCTTGATAAACAGTGTCCATTCTTCTTTTATAAGTTCTTTTGATGTAATATTGAACTGCCAGCTTCTTGTTGTTATACCTTCTATTGGTGAGCTTTTATTGATGTGCTTTTTCAGATAGCTTTATGTGTTTTATGTCACTTAATCTTAAGATGCCTCAATTTTTGTTTCGGTGCAATTGTTGTCTTACCTGTCGTTGCTTTGCTTTCTTAAATCTTCTGTTTTAACTTTTGGTAGTTTAGTGTCGGCATGAATTGAGGTGGATATGATTCATATAATGCAATCAGAAGATAATTTCTTAACTCAGTACTCAATGTGGAAAAATATCTGCCTTTTCAGATCTCATTAGTGCGTAACTAGATGATTATGAAGTATCCTGGTGTCCTAGGTTTCACTTTAAAAAAAAATTTCTTCCAGAAGAATGAATCCGATGGTGAATGTGAAAAACAATGATTACTGTTTTTTCAGGCCAACTGTTAGCTCTAGAAAGGTTGTGGTCTGAAGGTGTGTTTGTTTGCTAACTTTTTTTAGACCAATCCATTTACATTTTTAACCTATAATTGCAGGAATATAGACGGACACATCCTGAAGTCACAGTTCTCGATCCTCCTGATGCTATACTACATTTACACAATCGACAATCCATGTTGCAATGTGTCGCAGATATGAATTTATCTAATTCCTATGGTAATTTATGCTTCTTTACGCGTGCATATATTAGAAGCCAGTGGGAGAAATCTTTCTTCTTCCTCTTTCACTGACAACTTTTCAGTTTTTAATGAAAGTTCTACAAATGAGCTCCCATGCTGATCAAAATGAATGTTGATGTTTAACCTTGCAGGAATAGTTGGTGTTCCCAGACAGTTGGTCATCAAAAGAGACGCATCATCAATTCCTGATGCTGTAGCCAAAGCAGGGTTGACATTGCCCCTTGGTATGCACATTTTGTCTTGTTACATCATACACCTTCCCATGGATTCCATTTAAGTATATATTTTCATGGGTGTCTGAGATCTTTTTTTTTTTTTTTTGTGGTTTTTTTTTTTGGTCTATCTTTTAACTGTTAGTCATGCATGGGAGTTGGGACTATGGCTGGACTGGAGTCATAATAAAGTATAGAGATGTTTTTGCTAGATCATGCTCTTAAATCATGTGATTTAATCTAGGAATTTAATTTCTTAGTATGCTCCTATTTCATGGCAATTCTTTCTAAGCAAACTTGCATAATTCTATCTGTTTCAGTTGCAAAACCATTGGTTGCGGATGGAAGTGCAAAGTCACATGAATTATCGCTTGCCTATGATCAATACTCTCTCCAGAAACTTGAACCTCCGCTTGTTCTTCAGGAGTTTGTTAATCATGGTATGCAGCATCATTATCTGTAGAGACCCCATAACCATATGGTTTTAAACTTTTCAAGAGCAAATTCATTATTGATGTTCCTTATTTTTCTTGATGGCTGTAGGAGGTGTTCTATTCAAGGTTTATATTGTTGGAGAAGCCATAAAAGTGGTCAGGCGTTTTTCTTTACCCGATGTATCTAAAAGAGAGCTCGCTAAAAATGCTGGTGTATTTCGGTTTCCACGGGTTTCCTGTGCTGCTGCTTCCGCAGATGATGCAGATTTGGACCCTAGTGTTGCTGGTAAGTTGTCTGTCTAAGGCCTTCTTTATTTGCATAATTTTGTTTTTCTGTTGCATGAATAGATTTTTTTGATTATGTGATTAAGGTTGGAATTTGTTTGATGAAATTTAAATGGTTGTTTCGGACTGTCAGGAAAGTTAAAACTCAGTTGATTGTAGCTTTTTAGTTAAAATCACTCAACATCATGTGGATTATGTGAAAAGGGGGATACTGCTTTGTATTGTGCTGAACTGTGAAGACTGTCTTAAGCCATGCCTTCATTATTATATTTGTAGGCCCTCTAATTTATGTTTTTCCTTTCCATTGCAGAGCTTCCACCTCGTCCTTTACTTGAAAGACTAGCTAAAGAACTCCGTTGTCGACTGGTAGGTCTTTATTTTTTACTATTAGTTTTTATTATTATTATTATTATTATTACTTTTCAAACCTCTTACTATACTTTCCTGGTCTGTACGTATCAATATGTGGGGTTTTTTTCCCCTAATTTATTTCTATAATTATGTAGGGTCTTCGACTATTTAACCTTGACATTATCCGAGAGCATGGGACTAGAGATCATTTTTATGTCATAGACATTAACTACTTTCCCGGTGAGTGAAAACTTGTACTGTAGAAGCATTATGGAGCCAGTTATGGCACCTGGTTTAATGCCCTTTTTTATTCTTTTTGTTCAAAGCACCTTTGTAAACCATTCTGACTTGCTCTGAATTGTTTCTCAATAGGCTATGGGAAAATGCCAGGGTATGAACACATATTCACAGACTTCCTATTGAGCCTTGTGCAAAGTTAAATACTAGAAGAAAAGATTGTTGCACTCAAGATCAGACTAATCCAAAATCCTTCAGGAATCATGTCATCAAAAGACCGCATGCTATTGCAAACTCCTAAGCATCACAGATGCTCTCAATAAGCAAAGCAAGATGAGGTCTCCTGCTTGTTTTGACATCTTGTATAGCATCGTTTAACTCCTGCTAGCTGGCGGCTGGATGGGGTGCATTTCAAAGTGCAAAGGATCCCTAACCTCCAACTTCTGTAAGTACATCCTGTCGGTAGGATCGTGCCCATGCCCATTCCCATGCCCGTGTAAGAAAGGTTATGATGTTAACAGCTCTTTAGAAATCAACTTGACCTCATTCTTGTTAGATTCTTTTGTTCTACCTTGTAATTACCCATTTACTGCATGGTAATAGGAGACCACTTCTTGCAATCAACATACATATCTAATGTTTCTTTCTAATACACATTGTTTTGTTCCTTGCAAATTTCAATATGTTGGTCTGGTTAGATTCGGTTAGAAGGATCCTTATCTTCCCAACGAAAATGGAATGTTAGTGCTCAAGTATCCCTGAAATTTTAAAATTTTCACCTAGTCTAAGCTGATGAAACTTTTCTTTTCTAACATAATAATCATCATCATCATGGCGGAACAGCTATGAATGTTGTAAAAAATTACCATCCCTTAATTCATGGAACCGGTTAGGATGATTCGATAATGATTTGATCAGTTTAGGTTAACCTGGTAGGCAGACGCAGACCCGTCAGCGCTAGGGGTGTAATTGATTGAGTTCAAGTCTAGTATAGTAGTCCAACACTCGGGCTTCACTTAAGATTTGTTCGAAACTTCCTTAATTGAGTTTTCTATGTAGATTTGTGACATAGATCGAGTTATTTGAGCTTTGTTCAATAAAGTTAGATAATTTGATCAAATAAACTTAATTTCATTCACAATACTTGTATTTTTGTGTTCGGATTCTTTAGCTTGAGGAGCACTTAATACAATATCAGAGTGTATCAGAGTACTTGAACTTAGCTCGCTTAAGCACAAACCATTGAATCATAAAAAAATTGACCGAACCTAATTTAACTATCATCGAGTTGAGTTCAAGTGGCTTGCGAGTATTAGTGTAGTATCATTTACACCCTTTGCTCACAGCACCCTCCTCGTTGTCTTGTAAGCTCTTTATTCCCATTCCCAAAATAACCTTACTCTTTTCATTATACTCCCTCCGTCCTATATTATCTGTCCACTTCTATTAGGGAAAAAGTGGACAGATAATATGAGACGGAGGTAGTAAGATTTATTGTTTAGGGGAAAAGTGGACAGATAATATGGGACGGAGATAGTAAGATTTATTGTTGGTAATTAATAGCCCGTTGGACCATTTATCGTTTAGTAAATAATACTCATTTTATTCCTAATTAGACATCCATTCTTGGTTAAATCTCAATGTTTAACTTTTATTTGTAAACAAAACATGTAAATTTGATTTTTAAAAAATGTGTTGAAAAGTTTGTAATTCAGAATATATAAAAATTATTTTTCTTTATTTATTTTCATAATTATTTTACTTTATTTATTTTCTATATAAACAATGTTCAAAGTTTTGTACAAAAAAATGATATATCTAATAAGGGACAGAGAAAGTAGCTCTTTCCAGCATTTCTCCGTCTCATTTCGAAAGTTTCTCATTTTCATCTCAGTGTCACCGCTATGTGTTACTTTCGATATCACCAAAGTCACCCACCGCCGGGCCAGATACAGCCTTAAACTGAACTATTTTCATCTCTGAAACTAAGGATTCAGGCAACAATATCAATGTCAATACGATGCTAAATTCATTGCCTCCTCTCTGACACATGAGATACCAAGCAAGCTACCTCCTCTTTCAGTAGCAGCTAGCTTATAAATTTCAGCTGGACCTTCCCACCAGCGACCAGCTATGCTCTATGCCTTGTGTCTTTACCATGACATTCCCTCTTATCATTCCAGAACTCAGACCTCCATTTATAAATTACCTTTATCCGGGAGTTAAAAATCTCTAAATAAAGTTTCAAAATCGAACCTTTAATATAGATTTCTTAACATAGAATCTTAAAAGTTAAATCTTAAGTCCTAACCACCAGGAATTGAAGAACATTAACAATTTCTGCCCTCAGGAAGACAGCAATTTGCCAATTTCTTAATAATAACTGAATAAGTTAATTGCCTGAGTTGATAATTAGTGACTTAAAATCCACAATTATACAGTGTTTGATTGTTAATGTATCAGAAAAACAAAACAAACTCTTTTTAGGCAAAGCATGTTGGCATATCAGATATTCAAGTTATTGAAGTTATTATATATACTAGGAGTAATAAAAAGAACTGAATAGGCAAAAATGGAATAATTCACGAGAGTAGTTGTGAAATTGAACAATTATCATCATCATTCAAACATGAAAAAACAACAACAGAGCACTAAACCCCAGACAGCCAAACAAAGAAAATCAAAGAAAAAGTGCAAGAGGGTCATGCAGACATAAGATAAACTACCCACTCGCAGGAGGTGCCTGAAGAGCAGAGCCAGCGCCACCAGCCTCAGCAGCAGCACCAGCAACGACCCCACCATCATCGTTTTCAAAGGTATCAGCAGCGGCGGATGAAACGAGGGTCCATTCAGGAGGGAGCGGAGGCAATGGAGCGTAAACAGTCGGCTTCCTTCTTATGTCCCATGCCTGGGTCTTGCGTGGCCTTGTCTTCATGTGGTGCTTCGTCGCCTTCTTCTGGGGTCTTGATGAACATTCTATAACCGACCCAACATTGGGTATTGATGAACTTGGAACGCTACGTGTCTTCAACAGAGGCGAACAAGATGGAATTTGGTTTGGGAGATAGGTTATTTTGGGTGCTGAAGTAATTGAAATCATTGGCATTTTTTCCCTTTTCTTTTTCCCTTTCTTTGTTTCGGTTTGGATTTGCTGGCTAGCTGCTTCCCCCTTTTTCTCTTGAGCTTTGCTTCTCGGTTTTCTGTCTCTCCACGCCTTTCCTTTTGGATTATGTGTGCGTTATCCTCTTGCAAGTTTCCTTTTTCCTTCGTATTATGATTCACATTTGATTTGACTAATTTCCTTTCCTTTGGGCCTCAAAGTTTTGGTCTTTGGGTCAAGAGTCAAGACCAATTTCTCTTCTCTGTAATTATGTATCTCTTTATCATATGGTACCCATTTCTCTATATGATCTATTGGGCTTTGGGTCAATCCAATTAAATTATGGTCTTTGCCTTCTTTATTTCCTTTTGTGAAGTGAATTAGGATTTAAGAAAATTATACTATCATCAACGCCTATCCCAGTGAAAAGAACTCAATATCAAAATCTCGGATTCGAGTTCTGTAAATAAAGAAATTAGACATTAGGAAGGCTTTCTCTAAATGGGGTCGAAACTACTCTATTTCAAATTAGTTGGGATTCAATATTACTATCAATAGTATATAACTACTTGTGGAAAGGATGTGTTGTAACCTTTGTGCAAGCCTTACATGAAATAATTGTCCTTCACCGCTACCTCCTTGCCATTAAAACACTCTTATTAATTCAGTATATGTTTTGAGAAACTAAAAACTAGATGCCCAAACTTGAAGCAAGATTTCTTAAAACGTTAGCCAACTCATAAAATAGCTATAAGCTGGTTTCAATGGGTGAATGGATGGATCCACAGTGTTCAATGAGATTCTTGGTTGACTCATTCACCATATAAATTTCAATTTCCCAACCATATTGAAACCTTAGAATACCCATTATGACCATTCATTATTTTTCTTGCCATTCTCGCCAAGGAATTCTTTCTATCTCACCCACCAAAATGAAATTAAATGGGACAGTATAAGCTTGATTGGTTTCATACTTTGATCACATTATTATTCGAAATGAAATAAAGAATAATTAAGGGTTTTCCTTTTGGAGCTGATTTTTGCATGTCCAAATCAATATATCATGATGATGTCCTAATTCTTCATCATCATTCCAACAGAATAATTAGCTCTATATAACACAATGAGCAAATTTCAATATTTATTCAATTACCCAAGTGACATAATTGTTGTAGAAAAAATTGTTTTCATGAAAAGACCTTGTATTAAAGGAGGAGAAGCAATTAAGTAACCATTTTTGGAGGGCCTTGAACTATTAAAGGAAGTGAAAAAGAAAGAAAAAGTTGAGGGTATTGTTAGATAGATTGGTAAATGTAGAGGTACAATAAGAACGTTCAAAGTATAGTACTTTGCATTAAAAATTGTCTATTTCATCAAGGTGTGGTGAAAAACATTTATGTATGGGTAGTACAATTAGGTCCACAATTTTATTATTAGCATCATCATGATTTAAAGCCAATTTAAAGCCAACATAAATGTATGAAACTAGGTGGACAAGGTGAGGTTAGTTTGGTTTCAGTAGTTGGAGTTTCATAATTAACTAGTAGTTCGTTGGCTTAATAATCTTATAGCACCATTAACTAGTTTTTGAATATTTTGATAATGAATAAAATGGGAATCTTTTTTCTTTTTTTTTTTTGGGTTCAAAATTGTAATGGATAAAAAGGGGAATTGAATTGAAATATTTGAAAATTTGTAGTAGTAGTATATTTGATTGAGCAAGCTGTCATTCAATTTGGATAATTATAAAATTAAATTGGCAGCTAAAATAAAAAATTCAAATACTAATCTTTTAATCAGAAACCATCATCTGTCTAACAAATGGATACCTTCACAACCTCACGGCTCTCACAAGGTCACAAGCTTTGGACTTTTCTGATTTTTCAGCCCAAATATCCAAACATACATGACGATGAAGAAGTTGGCAACTTACCCGACTACTAGCGGTCCAGCACAGCACAACTCAAATTTCAATGTACTTATTATATTATTTTAGTTTTTTTTTTTCTAATTCAGTATCCGAAATTTTGCTATAATTAATTCGAATTCGACTTGGATCGGACACCTGAATTTGGTCGGTGAATTTATTGACGGAGACACCTGTGTACGTAAAGTTTTGAATCTGAGACTTACTTAAACTGGAACGAGGCATTTCTCAATCAAACCCACGTTGGTTTATTTTAGTGGTATGATATCCCGTTTGCCACGTAATTGTATAATTAAGATTTGAGATGATGATTAACATTCTTAAAGAAAAAACTATAATCAAAGTAGATGATTCAAGTGGTTCGACACTTAATATTCTTGAGTAAGATCTCGAGTTCAAATCTTTTGAATGGACAAAACCAATTTTGAGAGAGCTTAAACCCTAAAATAAGTCGACCCGACTCAAACAAGGTTTATATTATAAATATTAAAAAGTTATGATTAACATGGTTGAAGTGGTGTGTTAATTTCTTTTTTTTTCTTTTTATTTGATAATTACATTGAGTTTGACTAATATGAAATTGAATTAAACTCAAATAAAAAACCCTTTCTATTTATTTAACTAAGGAGACATCCGATAATTAAAGCTCGATTAAATTCAAATCTTGAAATGGATAAAATGAAATTACCGTGGATAAGAAGAGATTACATATTGCTGTGACTGTCCAATTCATTTCAATACTATGTTCATGTTCATGAGTTAAATTTCCATAATTATTTTCTTTTATTTCTTTTATTTCATTTTTAAGTTGACAGTAGTACTAGTACAAATATTATAAAAATTGCTAAAAATGAGATGATGACATTAGCATGACATGGGCAAGGTCAAAGTCTTTCTGTATTTTCAAGGAAAAACAATTCCCAATGACCCACGTGTCTAACACCATGCAAATCCTTCCTGTAATGTCTGATCCTAACCACTAATTCCAGATCAGACGAACCCAAATCACTCATCATAAAAATAATGAAAATGGACCCACCAAATAAAATAAATTTGTTACTAGTACCCTATATATAGAGAGAGAAAAGGAAAAAGAAAAAAAGAAAAAGAGAAATCTCTCATTCAATTGAATGGCACAACCCACGTGTGGTAGTAACCAAAGATTCACTGTATAAACACAAACAAAAATACAATCCTCATTTTAATTAATTTATCTAATAATCTTTTTTTTAACACAATACTAGTATTAACAAATTTTATTTATATTTATTTAATTTTTCTTCCATGCAAATGCAATTGAAGAAATAAGATTCCGCATAGGTGGCTAGGATTGAAAATGGAAGAAACGAGGGTATTTTCGTCATATAAAAATGTGGAGCCTACAATTTAGTTGGTCAGGTGAGAGAGAGAGAGAGATACCGTCAGCTTCCTTCCCCTCTGGCAATTAACGCCAGCCTGTACCCAGCTGTCTTCCATCCACCCTATCCCCTCGAGCATTTTTCTCACTAATCCTTCTCTCTTTCCCTAAAAACCCTATTCATATACAATTTCTCAGAAATTGAAATTTCTCTCCTAAAAAAAAAAAGGAAATCCCAGTAGAAAGAAAACTCTCAACAATACAATGAAGGCACTGTTTGGCTTACCAGTGTTAGTATTTCCAGTTTTCCAAAACGCATTCTCTTCACGTTTTCCTATGTAACCTCCACACTTCACCACTCACATTCCTTTTAAGCTTAAACCCTTTTTACCTGTTTCTTCTCGTTGCTTGTGTAAACACAGAGGAAAGGGCAAGTGAGGAAGCTTGAAGAAAATGGATCCTTGCCCTTTCGTTCGACTCACCGTTGGTAATCTAGCCTTGAAAATTCCGGTTGCTTCGAAACCGGCGAGGTCTGTCGTTCACCCTTCTTCGTCTCCTTGTTTTTGTAAGATTAAGCTTAAGAATTTCCCTTTGCAAACCGCCGTCGTTCCCTACATTCCGCCGGAGAATCAGTTTCCCGACAACCAGTTCCAAACCCTAGCCGCTACTTTCCATCTCAGTAAAGCGGATATCGACAAGCTCGCCGCGAAATCGATCTTCTCCGCCAAGCCTTGCCTGAAGATCGCTATCTACACTGGCCGGAGGGGTACTACTTGCGGGGTTAACTCTGGGCGTCTGTTGGGGAAAGTGTCGGTCCCGTTGGATCTGGCGGGTACTGAATCTAGGGCTTGCGTTTTCCACAATGGCTGGATTTCGGTTGGGAAAGAAGCGAATAAAAGTTCATCTGCTCAGTTTCACTTGAATGTTAAGGCGGAACCCGACCCGAGATTCGTTTTTCAGTTTGATGGTGAACCTGAATGTAGCCCTCAAGTGTTTCAGATCCGAGGAAATATCCGCCAACCCGTTTTCACTTGCAAGTTCAGTTTCCGGAGTACCGGTGACCGGAATCAAAGATCCAGGTACGCTTTTACACTTCTAATTAAATATCTTTTATCTTTTAATCTTTCTGTAAAGAAGATTTTGTTACTTAATTTGAATACTAAACAGTAAGGTAAAGTGAAGTTTAAGAATGCAAAGTTAAAGTTAGCCAGATTGTGTCCCTAATTGAAAACTAAAAAAATAGAAAACCTTGATTTCATGGAAAAAAAGTTTTACTTTTCTTTTACTTTTTACTGTTTAGTTAGTTTGGAGTGTTTGTTCTTTGCTTGTTGAGAAATTAATTTTAAGTTCGAATCGAACAGGTCGTTACAGTCAGAGCCCAGTAGCTCTCGAAGTTGGTTAAGCTCGTTTGGAAGCGAAAGGGAAAGGCCAGGAAAAGAACGAAAGGGATGGTCAATAACAGTCCACGATTTATCCGGCTCACCTGTAGCCGCCGCTTCAATGGTCACTCCATTCGTGGCTTCACCCGGTTCCGACCGAGTCAGCCGTTCTAATCCCGGCTCATGGCTTATTCTCCGTCCTGGAGATGGCACCTGGAAACCATGGGGCCGTCTGGAGGCATGGCGCGAACGTGGCTCTTCCGATGGACTCGGTTACCGTTTTGAACTCATTCCTGACATGAGCGCGGCTGCTATTGTTCTAGCCGAGTCGACTTTAAGTTCTGGCAAGGGAGGGAAGTTTGTTATCGACCTGGGGGGTACCAGCAACGGCAATGGCACAAACGGGAGAGCGACGCCGGGGAGCGCGACGTCGCCGGCGTGCAGCCCGAGGAGTAGCGGGGATTTCGGGTATGGATTGTGGCCGTTTAGCGTGTATAGAGGATTCGTAATGTCGGCTCGCGTGGAAGGGGAAGGGAAGTGCAGCAAGCCTAGCGTGGAAGTGAGTGTGCAGCACGTGAACTGTACGGAGGATGCAGCTGCCTTCGTGGCATTAGCTGCTGCCATTGATTTGAGTATGGATGCTTGCAGGCTTTTCTCTCAACGGTTGAGAAAAGAGCTCTGTAACGACCAGGATTTACATGGCTGATTCGCACCATTTTCCCCTTCCTTTGCCTTTAATTTTTCGTCGTTTTTCATGGGTTTTTCTTTTTTTCCCTTTTCCTGAGTGGATGGGTTTTAGTTTCCATCGTGGAAAGCGAGAAAGTTTTCATTTTTACTCAGTACTTTTTCCTTAATATTTACTACTACTAACAAACAATCTTGAAAAAGAAAAAAACTCTGTACAGTGGGAAAGGGAAGGGAAGAAGGAGATTTAGACAGGCACGCTTTGTTTTTACTTGTGTGG
Organism: Corchorus capsularis; assembly: GCA_001974805.1. Classification (NCBI taxonomy): domain Eukaryota; kingdom Viridiplantae; phylum Streptophyta; class Magnoliopsida; order Malvales; family Malvaceae; genus Corchorus; species Corchorus capsularis. The sequence goes on along the minus strand of AWWV01016015.1, from coordinate 42,703 downwards.
CTTGTTTTAATTTGTTTTTTTTTTTTGAGATATTGTAGTCGAGCTGACTTCATAGTCTTTTGAATATTGAAATGGCAAAAATTGTAAGGATTGATGAGCTGTAATGGAAATGGTTTGTCGATTTTTACCTGGCAATTTCTGGTTATTTCTGGTTATCTTATTTTTTTTAGTACTGTACTTGAATGAATAGTAGTGTAAAGAGGGTAAGTAAGATTAAAGGTGTTAATGATGGTTTAATCTTTTTGATTGGCTTTGAAACAAATCAAGGACGAACAAGTGGAAGGTTGTTGGGGAATGGGAAATGGGGCAATGGGTGTGCGTGCACGTTACTGCGGCTTATTGGATATTTATAAGATTTTAGTATTATTAGGGTGTTAATAAATTTGAAAACATTGTTTATGGGTGATAGCTGTAATCCGCTTTTTGATTTTTTTTTCCTGTTTTAAGCGTGCAAATGGGCATCAATTTGACGTCTAAGAATCATTATTATTATTATTATCATGGGATTATTGATTATTGATGTGAAGATTTAAGCTTGACTTTCATTCACATTCAGAACAGTTTAAAAATGGGTTCATGGAGGTGTTAAACGAACCTAGTTTTATTTTGAACGCAAGAGCTGTAAAAAGGAAAAATGGTAGGGACATTGATTTGTTGGCGCCTGCGGCCTGCCTTATAAAAATTGCTCTGGGCATTGCCTCCATTTGAATTTCTGTTGGTGGTAAATTTTACCAATTCAAGAGGAAGGGAAGGGGGACCATGATATTTTTCCCTTTTGTTTGTATACTTGAGCTTCTAAGTTGAAAAGAGGAGTCAGAGAAGCATGTGGGTGCTTCGCTGGGTAGTCCTCTGCACACTGCAGAGTGCAGAGGCAAGGGCCTCCCTCCATCTCTCTGCGCACAAAATGCCTAAATTTTTAACACTTTGGAACAGTTGTAAAACAAAAGGACCCCCACACCACACTGGCAAATGTTGGCTTTGGCAGTTTCTGTTGTGGGTAACCAAAACCGAAATTGCTCCATTGGGAGACTCGAGAATCGAGAGAATTAGGAGGGAGCTTGAGCTTTTTCATTTTCTTTTCTTTTTCATTAATACCAGTAGTTACATTGGATTTTGATTAGTTCGGATCGGAGTCGAGCTGTATCAAATCCTAATTAGAAACAAGTTTCATAATGTCTAATTTTTTACTTACAAGACTTGAAGTCACATTGAATTCATTACACTTATAATAATAATCGATAAATAAACGTGATTGTTTGAGTGTATTTTGGGGTCTCTCTCTTTTTAATGGAAAGTGAAAGGTGTAATTAACAGTGGTGGGGGAGGGGGAAGAAAAACGTTTGGTGGGGTAATTGGTTTAGGGTTTTGAGTGCATCGCTATCAGATGGATGTGAATAGGAGTGGCAGTACAATCGGAGGTTTGGGACCAAAACTCACGCCCACAGTCCCACACGATAAACGACCCTCACCCAACCTTTTCTTTTCGTTGCCCTATTGGTGGAGTTGGGGCTCGTGCCTACTGCCTCCCTGGGCCCTCCCTCTCCTCCCCACCACAAATCTCAAATGCTTTATGTTATGTTATGTGCCAAACTTATTTTACTCCATGCTGGAACTTTTTCACTGTTGTACTACTACTAATTTACTTTTACCTAGGTGAAAAATCATAGTAACAGATTTTGATTTCATGAGTGATTAATTGCATCAATTTCACTTGGCCAGAGAGGGAATCTAAAATCTATAACTTTTTAGAGTGTTTTAAGGTTTCTTATAACCATGGAATTAAATATCCATCGATCCGTCGATATATCCGATATCTGTACATCTCGATATAAATATCCATAAAAATTTCAATGTCACGGAATATTCGTCGATATATCCGTGTATCCGTCGATATTTATCGATATCTCGATAAATCTCGATATATCCGTAAATATCCGTAAATATCCATATTAAATTAAATATTTTTTTCGTTTTTACATTTAGGATTAAAAATATAAGTGACATTTCAATGAATTATTTCATTTTTTCAAAAATATTAGCAATTGAAGTCATTTATACAAAACTGTGGTAATAGTGTAATACAAATAATTGTTTCGTTTAAGTGATTCGATTTGAGATAGACCCGGGTTTCTCGATAATTTTTTCGTTCAAGTGTTGGTATTCGACACCTGGGTAAGCACATAAATCACTGCAGAATCTTGTGTATTGTTACTATAATATGAGATTACGAGTTAGAGACATGGAAGCTGCACAAGAGGAGACTGAGCAAGATCCTTTGAATATTCTTGATATTTCTGTTGACATTGGTGATGAAGAAGAATATCCTCTTTTTCAATGGATTAGGCATGTGCATTTAGATGATCGTGATAGAAATCCTGATTAGCAAATTAGAAGTTATGCTGAAGAATTTGTGATTGATGTCGACAAAGTGATGTCTGAAGAGGTTGGTCTAGAATGTTCAACAGATGAAACAGTTGGTCCTCCACCTGGATTCGATTCCCAACCTAAATTTAGAGGTTCTTCAGCTCACGGAAGATGTGATGATGATGATGATGGGGGAAATGAAGGCAGAACTACAACAACAGGTACTCAAGGTGGGAATGGACAAAGTGGAGCAGAAGATGCAAGCAGGTATGGTGACAATTATGGGAGTGATTATGTACCATACAACCTTTTTCCATGTGAGGCAGATTTCACACATGCAACACAAGATGAAGATCATGGATCTTGTAGAGCTGGGCATGGGGCCAAAAATAGAAAAGGGAGAAGAGCAATGCGTGAACTCACTGATGAGTTTAGCTCAATGAGTTTAACGACTGCATCTAGTTCATTTGGATATGGAGGGCATTTTGAATCAAATTCTAGTTATGGTACTAGATCTGGAGCAAATGAATTTGAATCATCGGTTTCATTTAACATGTATCCAGAGTATCCACTTGAACAACAGACTTATAATGAGCATCTGGTGCAACAACCAAACGCGGACGTTGTTTCGGGTGAGTGCCCCCCTATTGGATGGCTAACAAGTATTAGTCGATAGGCATATTTGGAATATGTGCACAATTATATGGTGGTTTATAAACCTTATATGTCATGACTTGAATATTTTAACTGGATTACCGCCCCGGGGGAGATGATACATCCATGCCTAGTAGAAGTTATAGCAGTGGTAACTACGGTAGTAGTGATTTTGAGTCTCCAAGAAATTCAATGTAGGTTGTATTTGTGCTTTGGATTGTGTTTTGTGACTAAAATAATGTAAAATGATGCATTTATAAATATGATCTAGTAATTTCTTGCTTCAGAAAAGATCATTTTGAATTTGGTAAACATCATTTTGAAGATAAAATTTTTTACATTTAATGAAATGGTTAATTTGGTAAACATCATTTTGAAGATAAAATAAATGTGTGTTTAAATTAGTATAGTTGATTTATACATATTATATACACTTTTCGCAGTAAAAAATATCAAAAAAATAAAAAATAATGTCTACATATACTCTATTTATCATATCTTGATTCTAAAACATGTGGAAATATGTAAATAAGAATTGGTCAAAATTTCAAGGCAAAATTCAAACGTTTACTATAAATATCCGTCATTTTAGTGCATTTTGGACCACTTATATTTAAATTTCATCGATACCTCAATATATCCGTTGATACCTGTATTAAACTCCATGCTTATAACCTTTGTCTACGTTGGGATTTAGGGGGTGTCTCTATAGTATTTAGTTGCTTTTTGGGCTGTGAAAAATTATTCTGAAACTGTGGGTTTGATTTACAATTTATTAGTTTACTAATGATATCCTCAATTATTTTCATAGGGCAATCATCTCTTCTCCAATGTATAAATGAAATGAAGCATGCTACCATCATCGCATTATGGGTACTTTATCTCACACTTCACCCATTTTAAGTTTTTAACCCTTTCCAAAACTATTTTTCCCATTATTTCTTGATCAAACTATCCCCAGCTTAAACTAATCCCTTTTAGCCATCTGCCATTTGACCTGATGGTAAAGTGTTGGACTCTTAATTCCAGTATACCTGGACCATAAGATCTTGGTTTTACTCTCATAAAATGTGAGTTTTTTTTTTTTGTGAAAACAGCAAAACATAAAACAGATAATTAATTCAAACTAAAATCACGTGGGTAAGCTACACCACGGCAATCCGCTTGTAAAACTTCCAAGACCTGATCAGGGGGCATACGATAGACCTTATAATCAACCTCTAACTCACATCACATCTTCGACAAAACATCGGCATAAAAATTTCCTTCGCGTAGCGTATGACAGCAGGAACACTACCACTCCTAGCTCAGCAATTCATGAATATCCGCAATAATAGCCCCGAGAGGATGGTAAACTGTATCAGCATTAGTGAGAAAATCGAGTATTATTTGTAACTTATTTGTTTGTGTATTTAGTATATTGGTAGTTATTGATGAAATTAGAGATTTGGCGATCCTATTTGATTTATGTATGTTTTAATGAATAATCGTGTGGTGTGGGACTATTTCTCCCTGCTTTTGTAATTTCTGATTATTGATTAATGAAAGTGATTATTTGATCTAAAAAAACTAATCCCTTTTATATGGGCAATAAGAAAGATTAAAACCCTCTAATATATATATGGTTCTAAGAAACTCAACTTTTATTTTTTATTTTGTCGAGATAAATGATGTTTTTAATCTCAAACAATCACTTATTAATTAAAAATTCTCATTTTTCACATGTATGAAAGAGGTGACAAAAATTTATTGATAGGAGTATATTATTATATTAAATAAATTATATCTTTTTTTTGTAGAAAAATAAATTATATCTATAGGTAAGAGCAAGACATTAAAACAATTTCGGAATTTTCGATCTGTTTTTAGAAATGAAAGCGAAAGCCAATCGACATTCTTAATGTAACATCAATGGATCTATTACTACTCCTTGCAGCATTAATTTGTAGTATACGCGATATTCAGCAAAATGCTTTATTACTCGGAAAATTTCCCTATTGGAGATTTTGTGAACCCACACCAAAGACGGTAGTAGGACTCCCTTATTAAAAAGAACCTTCCACATGATTCCAGATCAATCGGAATTTTCTCCAACATTTTTCTTTACACGTCTCATTCAAGATGGTGAAAAATCTTAATCACGATCTTTTCCTCTTTCATTTTTTCCCAATTTTCAAACTTTGATCACTTTAGCGGAAAAAATATTACAGTACCACCTTTAAAGAAAAAAAAATCTAAAAAAGGGGCGAAATTAAAAATCAAGAATGATTCAGTATGACATTTATAATAAAACTCAATGTCAATTACTGAATTTTGGTCAAGTATAATTAACATTTCTAATAAGATTTAAACTATGTCTAAATATTAACGGTTATGTGTTTTGAATTTTTTGTGATTCAATCCAGATTGTAACCTAACCCGAAATATTTAGGGGGGAATTACCATTAGGTGTAATGATAAGTTAAAATTACCTCCAAAGTGTAATGAATTGTTATTTGTCTAGGTCTAGTGTAAGACTAAACATATTTCCTTTCAGGTATAATGAGTTTTATGTATTTTACCTACTTTACCCATTTTTAAGATTTAAGAAAAATTAAGGAAAATCACTAATTTTAACAAAAAAAAAAGGAAAAAAAATTTGCCGTTCCCTCGTTAAACCTCTTATCCCAATTCCCAACCTGCAATTGCACCACCTTCATCGATGACCAACGAATCAAACCTCAAAACAAACAATTACCTTCCTCCCTACTATCCCCAACTCTATGCTTTTCCAATTCTAGTGCTGTAATTACTGGCACCATCTTCGGTTACCGTAAGGGAAAGGAAAAGTCAGCTTTTGTATTCAAACAAACTCTCCAAAGTCCCAAATCCACCGACCCATTTTTCCTTCTTGAATTTGCTGTGCAAACGGCAGTTTTGGCTAAGAGAAATGCAAGGTGGAATCCTGTAATAATAATTCCGATTCAGTTTTGTCCATGGCAGCTTGTACTAAGAAAAGTAGGTTAATAAACAAAATCAAAGCTTCGATAAAAAAAAGCCTTATTATGTTTATCTTAAAAAATAATAAAAGAAAATGCAAAGTTTTTATAAAGGATAAAATAGGTAAAACACATAAAACTCATTACACCTGGAGGGAAATATGTTTAGTCTTACACTAGACCTAGACAAATAACAATTCATTACACTTTTGGGGGTAATTTTAACTTACCATTACACCTAATGGTAATTCCCCCAATATTTAGGAATGGGGCTCGCCATGTGTTCCTTGACATACCTTATTTGGGGTGTAGACTGCACAGGGCGAATCCTTCTACGTTGTAGCTTGATCTATTTTTCATTTTTTTTCATAAGTCGTCATTTATAAACTGTAATTCTTTTACTGTAAGCTATAACCCTCAAAGGCAAAATAACAAATTTCTCTCTAAATATTCATAGACCCAGGTCATATTAATCGAACCACATACTAGATTCTATTGTATTCTAGTCTGTCAACAAAAAAGTTTCTATTGTGTTCTCTACTTTTCCTACTATAAGATTTCTAGTTTGATTTTGCTTCTGCTAAAATTTATTTTCAAATTCTACTGTTTGCCATCCATTGTTGCTTCTGAATTTACCAATGTGAGGTTGGATCAAGTGATAATGGGTTGTTCCAGTTTAAACAGGTATCAGTTGATTTGAGATCTTGTGTACACAACCGTCCCTATTGGTAGATTCATTCACCCACCAAACTCAAGTGCATGATTCGAGTCGAATCTGGATTAGTCAAAACAAATCTCTTGATACCACGTGAGAAACTAAAATTTGTTTTCAACATAAGCCCTTTATTATGTAATCTTGGCTAAAGCCAAAGATCACTTGTGAAAGCTATGTATAGCCACCTTTTTTCCCCTTTATATGCAGCCATGTTCAAAACAAACAAAAAGTTATTTTAGCAATATTTGTTCAAAAGATTTCATAGGGATAGGTTTCAATTTTACAAGTTTTGATACATGAAATGTTGGAAAAGGGTTGTCAAACAACATGGGCACGGACGATATAGACTTGAGAAACAACTTTTCGATGTTGATTAGTAGATGCAAATTTGCCACAAGGAATTTCAATTTGCCCTCTAAATAAAAATATCTGAAATTCATGGAGATTATAGAAAAGAAAAAGGCAAGTTGGGACAAGGGTTCATCAATTTTATTTATGGCAATTTTTCAGAGCTGGAATTGAATATGAAGCCAAATACTATAAAGCGACCACTCCCCAAACCCATTCAGACCTTAACAAAAACAATGGGTGGTGAGTGGTGACTGGAAATCTTGTTGCTGGTGAGCGGTGGCCGCTTGTTTACAATTTACACAGCATTGTGGAAATCAGTAGCTATTTTTTACACAATTGGAAGCATGGGACAATGACCAATTAGATTCATTCATCTAATTTATTCTTAAAATTGAGTTTGAGAAAACATTTTCACTGGGCAGTTGTTTCATGGGTTTTCTGTTCCACTTAGATCTAAAAGTTTAGTAGGACTAATTAGATTGAATATGAAGAATTAGGCAATTAAGCACTTCCCCAAACTTTTAGTTATTGTTTGAATATTTACCCATTTTTTACTAGTATATATTTATTTATGTAATATTCAAATATTCAAGGAAGATAATGAACTAGACTTTATTCTTTGGAATCAAAAGGTGTTGGATTGAGTGAAAGAGATATGCACGGAGAATTTCCTCTATTTGAGGTTCGACGTGACTCTATTCCATAATATTTCATATTTTATAAATTAATCATTATTTAAAAATGACCGATTGAATTAATAATATGATGATAAAATTGAAATATAGTTTTTTTTTTGAAATAAATTGAAATATAGTTAATATTAGAAAGGATTTGAATCAAAATTATATATAAATCATTGAATCAAATCAAATATTCGGATTTCCGACACATCAAATAGGACTTATTAGCATAAATAGAAGAATAAAGAGGGTAAAATTGTCAATACATAGTGTTGTTGAAGTGCAGACTGTGTAAAATACAGGTAACGACTCAAGTCATCAGAAGTAAAAATATGAGTGTGACAAATCACAAAACTATAGATTCCGGCTGTGCAAACTTAAGTGGGATCTGCTGAAAGTGTTTCCAGTTGAAGTAAGCAAGAAAACATGAAGGCTTTGGGATGGTGGTTAATGCTGGTCGGTTCACTTCGATTAGCCTCCGTTTGGTTCGGCTTCTTCGACATTTGGGCTCTTCGTCTCGCCGTTTTCTCCAACACTACCAGTAAACTCCTTTCTCTACAACTTGTTCGTTGGTTGCTTCAATTTATTGCAGTTTTCTACTTTTTCGATGTTTTGTTTTCTGTGAATCAGAAGATACGATTTTTCGAAAACATCACTCACTTTTACAATAACAAATCTTTCATATTTTAACAAAGGAAATGTTAGATTTTCTGGGGTTATGGGGACAGGGTGCTGTTTTTGTGTGCGTACCAAGGGTCGGTGTTATTGCCTGTTTAAGTTAGAGATCGAAGCTTCAATACCCAGATTTAAAAATAGGGGAAAAGTGTAAGTTGGGATCCCAAAGTTGAGATATTTTGAAGATTCTCTTTACGGAAAAGTTGTAGCCTTGCTGCTTTGGGAGCAATGCTTTATAAAAGCTAGTTGCAATAAACTAATTCGTTTTACTTTTGAATGCAAGTAAGAAGTACTTTGAATTGGGTGGTTAATTGAATGATGCATTGACGGATGGAGTATTTTCTCCACATAGAGAGGAAAGATTCAGTCTGTTTTGTTTATAATTTTAACTTTACTTAATTAGCATGCCAATTAGCTTCGATTATAGGAAGATCTGTTACTTCTCATTAAAATGATTCAACAAATTTATATGTAATAAAGACATATGGATAGAAGGTTCATAACAATTCTTGGTTTAGATTGATCTGAAACTTAGATAATTGCTTAATAGTCCTATTCTCATTATGCATCTTACTTGAAGTTTTTCGATGAATGCCTTTTTGATTGTGGCTTGGTTGATGAGAGGAGTGAGGGTTGAGGGGAGTGCAAGATTCATATCTCTCTGTGAGTCAAAGTAGCACAACCAAGAAATATATGTGCTGGTGGATTCAAGATGAGTCAAAAGGTAGACAAACCTAGAATTATCATGTAATGGTGGATAACATGAATAATAACTAGGTGGATGAGTTTGGTAAGTAGACAGTTGTTTTGGGTCTGTTGTCCAATAAAGATATAGTAGGATGTTAGAATTGGAGTAAGAAAACACAAAACAGATTTGGTAAATATGAAATCTTAGATGTGTTCATTGCAGCTTCAAATAAAATTCTTTTGAGTGCATGTATAAGCCATTGCATATTTTGAGAAAGCTTATGTTGGCAGCAAAGGGGTCTTGACCATTGGTGGGCTTTGAAATTTAATAACAAGGATGTGCGGATTTTCACCTTAAAGAAACTATTAAATAATGGACATTAGGGAATTAGATTTTGAGTTCAGAGGCAAGAAAGTTACAGATATTTGGCTTTTGAGTGTGATATCAGATTTGTTTTTATGGATATCTAACATCTGGGAACTAGATTGCTTAGAAGGTGATGCAATTTGAGTCAAAGAAAGATTGGATTTTGAGTGTGCTATCAGATTTGTTTATCTTTTTGGATATCTAACATCAGAAAAATTTTAAAATGTCCCTGGTCTTATGGGAGCATTTGTGTACTGTTCTTTGTCATATGAGCATGCTATAAGTAGGAAAGAGGAAGGGTCTGCCTAACATCTAAGTTATTACAATGCATTCACTCAGTATTACATTGAATGTAATTCATATATGGCTTGAGCATGAATTTTCGTGCATGTAATCCAATGGGGATATTATGTTTAAACAAAGCACCCTTACTTTTTTGAGGTGTTTCGTGATAAACTATATATTAAACTATGTTTTCTCTATCGTTGATGATATGTTTTACCATATCAAAGTTACTTTTTTTTTTTTATATTATTATTATTATGATTTCAAGCACCTGTTTCAATTAAGATGAAGGAGGTTGGAATTAAATCCCTCTAATATCTTGTAAACTACTTGAACGTCACATTTTTGGAGTGAAGGAAATGGAACATTTGATAATCTGAGTTCTGACCTTGATGATATCAATATTTCTTAGCTTTACATCTGTCCCGGTTAATGAATTTGTTAATATCCCATTTTACATCAACTATGGATGGCACATTGGCACCTGCATTACCCTTGCAGTTAAGCTTTTCCTTTCTATGTACAATTCAATAAGTTTCTGTTATTATCCTTTTGGCCAAAGGAACAGTTTTATTTCACTGCACTTTTTGCTGATAGATATTAGAAAAACAGAATAAGAATCTGACATCATTATAGATGTGAAGAAATTTCCACCTCAAAATTACAAATTGTGTTCTGACGAGGAATAATATTTGCTTCAAAGTCTTCATAATTGATCATCTCCTATTTGATTTTATCTGTTTGCAGTGTCTGAAGTTCACGGGAGAACATTCGGAGTTTGGACACTTTTGACTTGTACCCTCTGCTTTGTTTGTGCATTTAACTTGGATAATAAGCCACTCTACTTGGTGACCTTTTTGTCATTTGTCTATGCCTTTGGTCACTTTTTGACTGAATACCTCTTCTATCACACAATGGCCATTTCAAATCTGACAACTGTAGGCATCTTTGCAGGTATGTTGTTCATATGGGAAACATGCTTATGATATTAACTGTGTTTCTACATGTCACTGCATCTGCATATTTACTTCTGATTGAAGTTGCCTGATATCTTTTCATTGAATCTTACTGTTTATTGCCTCCACATTGTGAATTGTAGCTTTTATGTTGCAATCACAACTGGCATAGAAACTACATAACTACATTAAATTATGGGAATCTTAAGATTTTAAAAACTGTGTAAAAGGCAAAATCTCTACTTGCCAAAACCGAAGCTCTCTTATGCATGTTTGTCGGCCCTTTAACTTTGTATATCTCAGCTCTAACAGATCATGACATCAACATATTTAGCTGACATTGCAACTGGCTCTAAGATTTTTTCTTTTTAATTTGATTGTAAAGTCGCCATGATCCGGTTTTACAAGTACGTGAAAGTTCCCATTTTGGCCTACAACTAATAATGCTTTTTCCTTTTCAATATCAGGGACATCAATTATATGGATGCTGTTACAGTGGAATTCACATCAACAAAGACATGTCAAGCATTCCTGAGGATTGCGTCATTACTTTCACTTGCTTTAATCTTAATGCTGACACAGTTGAGTTTCTTGGCATTGATTTTATGTACTCAATCAGTAGTAATTGATGATAACGGCTGTTTCCAATTAGATTGTGGAGTAAGAAATAAGAACATCCTGATGTAGGATTCTGTTTTGAGTACTTTGATTATTATAGGTTAAAACCTAATAAAAGAGACGATTCTGAACTTCCATGCCTTTCTTAATTGATGCTTTTAGATCAAAAAGTTTTAGGGCCTTGCAGTCGAAGAAAAGATGTTAGGGCCTTGCAGTCGTGATCCGTCTGGGCCTTGATTGAGGCCCAAAAATGATATGTCAATACTTATGACGAAATTTTACACTAGTAGTATTTATTTTTTTTATCAGACTTATTCCAAGGCCCAAAATTAGAGAAAAAATTATTCTCAAGTTGGGCTAGCTTTGTGTACTTGAATCATCATTGGAATGATTCATAATTTTTTTTGCTACATAAGAACCGGTAAAGATAAAGGGCTGTAACTACGGTCTCAGAGTGCCAATTCTGACTCGATCGTCTTAAAGAAATTGTAGAAGTTGCTGTGGAGGCTCCGAGTATATCATAACTTCATGATTTGTTTCATGTGCCAATGACGCCAAACAATTAGCACATCGATTCCCTTTCCGGAAAATATGTCGTATCTCTACAACTCAATCACCCTTAATAAGTTCATAATTGAATTATTAATATCTAACAGAAATTCTAAGGAAGCATAGATATACCTCGTAATTGTACAAGCTACAGGCTTATTGATACAACAAGACCAGAGTGGTTTTATTTCTTCATAATCATTGGGAAAATGCTAAAAAGTTTGTACAATTGTTCAGCTTGGCAATGTATATTCTGAAGAGACAGAGAAACAGACATCTCCCATGGCTTAATAAACACTAAGAATATGTGGATGCCAAAATTTTTTTTCAAAAAATATGCTAAAAATTAAACTTACTGTTAATTTTATGAGCAGGATTCTTATTGAGCACCACATGACATTTGGTTTCTTTGACAAGTGTCAATAGTTAATTTTCTAATGTTTTGCTTATTATATTTGTATTCATTTAGTTTGGAAAAATTAAAAGACATTCATCCCCTTTCCTATATAAAATAAATTATCAAATAATTATAAATTTGTTATGAATATACATGTATGCTGTGGATGTCCATGAATCTAATTAAAGCAAGGATATGATTGATGACTTGGTTCATTCATACACATATACCTATGTACTAAGTTCATCCCCTTCTATTTATGGTGATGTATCTATGTGCCTATAAATAAGCCACTTACTTTGTGATGGAATATTTGAATAAGAACAATTTCTCCTCTTCTTCATATTTTCTTTAGGGGTGGGCGTCGGTCGGTTTCGGTCGGGTCGGTGGCAAAATTTTCCAAAAAACAACCACCGACCGACTTGAAAACTACCACCGATCACCGACCGATAGCCCCCTAAAACCGCCAGCCACCGACCGCCGTCGGTTTCGGTCGGTTGGTCGGTTTTTATGGGTCTGTCGGTTTCTTCAACATCATCCCAATTTATCTCATCTATAAGCTAATTCCTGGAGATTGTAAAAGCAAAAAACGAAATTGTAAAAGAACTTGCAAACAACAGGAAGATTGCCACCATTATAAACCCAAAATTGCAGCAAACAAACTCAGATAGAAACTAAAGGAAGAAGAGTGACAGCAACTGGAAAAGCTTTAAAAAGAAAGGAAATCAAAACCACACACTAGAACCAACTGCATCTACACTACATCCACAAACCACAAAAACCTTAAACATGATACCTAACAGAAATTAAGAAGAGTATGATTTAAACCCAAATAATTCTTCTCTTCACAACTATTGAGTATTGATTGATTTGATTGATTGGGCTTCATTCTTGCGGTTGAGTGGTCTCTGACCAAGACATGGAACCCATTCGAATTTGGATCTTAAGCGGAACTTAACACCACTACAAACTAAAACCCACCACACCAGAAACTTTGCTGATGATTTTAATCAAAAGGAAATCACTTGATTCCCAATTTGAACACAACCAAAACCCAACAGAAACTTTGAAGTAAAATTGACGGAAGGGATCGATTTAAATCTGAAAATTGGGGGGGAAAATTAGGGATTTAGGGATCGGGAGATTGGAAAGAATCGATTTGAGGTGATATCAACAAAAGAAGTGGAAAGATTGTGGGAAACAAGAAATTTGATTCGTCGCTGGCCAGATTGATTGGAGAGGAAGAATAGAGAAACAGAGAAGGAAGTAGGAACGGGAAAGAGAGGAACTGGAATCGGAGGAGGGGAGAGAGAATAAAAATGTTGTAACCTAACCTTATATATATATATAGTAAAAACTATCGGTTGGTTTTCGGTCGGTTTCGGGTCTAAAAAATTTGTCCCGATTACCGACCAAAATCACACTTTAGCTGTCGGTTTTTACCGACTAACCGACCGCCCCCCAAAACACCGACCCGCCAAGGGTCGTTGGGTCGGTGGCAGTCGGTTGGGTCGGTAAGCCCGACCCATGCCCACCCCTAATTTTCTTCTTCTCCATATTCTATTGTCTCTCTATTCTATTGTCTTTTACATACTTCAATTCTCTACTCTCTTGCTTTTGTTTTGTTATCATTTCACAACAAAATTTCATTTCTTAACTGAATTTTCTTAAAAGAATTTATAAAATAAAACAGCCGCACGCGAAGCGCGGGTGGGAAGTTCTAGTATGTGTAAATTTTGAACTCCACAAGCAGGTTGTGGAGTTGACACATGTCCATTTTCTGAATTAATTAAATTTTAAATATTTCAATCTAGTCCCTAAGGGACACATGTCACCCTTCAAAACCCGCTTGTGCAGTCTCTTAAACTCCACTAACGGTGTATTATATATAATATATATATATATATATATATAAACACTAAAAATATGTGGATGAGAAACTTATGTTAACTTATTCTACTTCTATGCTGCAACTTCATGTTAGGGACTTATTTGAGTCGAATTTGTAATGTTAAGGACTTAATTAACCAAATTAAAATGTTAGGCCATTATTTGATGATTTTTGCAAACATTAGGGACCGATTTGAGCAATTAACCTTGAATATTTACGGTTATTTATGTGTCTTAAATTTTTTGTGATTGAATCCAAATTATGACCTAACCCGAAATATTTAGGAATGGTGCACTATACCAAAACAGGGATGTAGTGGCGTTTTTTTTCTAGATTGCGGCGTTTATAAATGCCCCTAAACGTATTGCGGCGTTTCTATAAAGCGTCGGTAAAATGGGCGTCGCAGAATTTAACGGCATTTTTTTTAAAACGCCACAATACATTTAGCGGCGTTTTTAAACGCCCCAATATTAGTTTCATTATCATTTTATATTTTTTAGAAAAATACAATTGACGGTGTTTTTTTTTAAATAAACGCCCCTATATAGTGGCGTTTTCTGGTACAAATGCCTCTATTTTGTGACGTTTGCTTAAAAAATACCGTTGTTTAATTGTTATTCTAAAAGGTTTTCCTTTTTATATTTAAATGGGCAATTGCAATGGTTTTTGATGGAATCTTAAATATAATTATTAATATAATTGAAACTGAATATATATATATATATATATATATAAACTAACTAAAAATGTCAATTACATTTGAAAAATTACAAATACAAATTTAGTATCTAATACATCAAGATTTCTAATTTATATACATTTTATTTTTGCATGAAATCAAGCCAGAACAACATGAATTCTCAAGCATTATTACAATATATTAGCAATTCCTTACTCTTCCATGCCCACCAACACTGAAAGAAGTTCATAACATGGTTCAAAGATGCATGAGAGGTAAGGAAAGAGTTCTAAGCATGAGAAGATATACAAAAGATGTTTTCCGGCTTGCCTTAGTCTGAATTTTCTGCATACGAGCTTCCTTGTCTAGTAAATCATTGTCATCAACTTCGACAGATGACAAAGAAGCCAATGCTAGTTGGCCAACATATTCTTCAAAGAATTCACTCCCAAAAAGCATCCCAAACACAGCTGAAGGATCTAACATGGAGTCTCTGTCACCACCAAAAGGAAAAGAATAGTTAATACTAAGGAAGCAATAAGGGTTGCTTGACAATAAACTTGACAAAGATGGCTATTTCTAGTGATCCCATTTATTTTTCATTTAACATTCAAATTTTATTTTCCCATAAAACATAACTATATAACTTTGCAGCCCATTTCTAATGTACTAATTTGATCAAAACAATCTATGAAAATAATTATTCAGATTCAAGTTAACAGTTTACCAACAATCTTCATGATGTTTCCATAAAATAAATTCATCATTTGAAATCATATACAAAAATTGGTAACATTACTAGGAACACAACCATTCAAAATCATACTTAGAGAGTTAAAACTTACGACTGTACTCCTGCCTTTCCATGTTTGTCCTATGCTTCACGCTTTTCAGGATCACTTAGAACCTGATAAGCTTCACCAAGGGCCTTCAAAACATAAAGAAACAGTGAAAGTAAGTACCAAATAGAAGATAGGAAATATAGATGATGAAATATGTTGTCATTACTTAGAACCTGATTAGCCTCATCAAATGACTTGGGAAACATGCATGAAAGACAGATTATAACACTAATTTAAAGAAGTTAAAAACAAAGATACCTCCTAACAGTTCCCACTTCCCACTAGCTCTTTATGTTAAGGGGATTTTTATATATGTCAACAAAGCACGTGCTTGCCGTATGCTCCTATGACATACCTTATTTGGGGTGCAGGGGGGCGAAGCCCTCTGCAAGCGTTGTAGCTTGATCTATTTTTCCTTTTCATAAGAAGTGATTTATAGACTATAATTCTATTATGTAAGCTATAACCCTCAAAGGCTAAATAAGATTTCTCTCTCTTGCTATTCATAGACGTAGTCACGTAGGTCACATTACATTAATCGAACTAGGTAAATTCTATTGTATTCTTTACTTTTCTCACTAGTAGAAGATTTCTTGTTTGATTTTGCTTCTGCGCAACATTTATTTTCAACATATAAACCCTTTATTATGTAATCTTGGCTAAAGCCAAAGATCACTTGTGAAAGCTATGTATATAGCCACTTTTTTCCACTTTATATGTAGCCATGTTCAAAACAAACAAAAAGTTATTTTAGCAATATTTGTTCAAAAGATTTCATAGTGATAGGTTTCAATTTTACAAGTTTTGATACATGAAATGTTGGAAAAGGGTTGTCAAACAACATGGGCACGGACGATATAGACTTGAGAAACAACTTTTCGATGTTGATTACGTAGATGCAAATTTGCCACAAGGAATTTCAATTTGCCCTCTAAATAAAAGTATCTGAAATTCATGGAGATTAAAAAAAAAAAAAGGCAAGTTGAAAAGGGTTCATCAATTTTATTTATAACAGTTTTTCAGAGCTGGAATTGAAAATAAAGCCAAATATAAAGCGACCTCCCCAAACCAGGGGCCATTCAGACCTTAACAAAAACAATGGGTAGTGACTGGAAATCTTGTTGCTGGTGAGCGTTGGCCGCTTGTTTACAATTTAGACTGCCTTGTGGAAGTTAGTTGCTATTTTTCACACATGTGGAAGCATGGGACAATGACCAATTAGATTCATTCATCTAATTTTTTGTTCTTAAAATTGAGTTTGCGAAAACATTTTGACTGGCAGTTGTTTCATGGGTTTTCTGCTCCACTTAACAATAAAATTTTTGCGTTTTGGAAAAGTGCTTAATTTGGATCTAGCTAATTCTTTAAATTAAATTAAATTAGGTCTGTTTTTGGACGAAATCCCTCGAATGTTGTGCACGCGTCGTTACCTTGTAAAAGAACCACGTAGAACTTAATGGCATATGCATTACATGTACGGTACCAAAAAAGAAAAGGCATAACTTAGTTGATGATTCAAATTTTTAAATATAATTAGATTCAATATAATGAATTAATCCAATTTGAGCACTTGCCCAAACTTTAATCCTAATTTGAGTATTTGTCGACAACCCCCAAAACCGAAATTAGATGGAGTATATGTTTTTTGCAATTATAATTGTAACAGTAATATAATTGTTTAACATTAAGTGGCCCATGAACTAAAAAAAAGCATTAAGTGGCCCATTTATTTGAGTTTGATTTAGATTTATCTAATATATTTCTTTTTTTTTTTTAAAGAAAATGTAATTCTCATTCGTTCAAATGAAATTACATCAATAAAACTCAAAATTACAATAAATTGAGAAGTGTCTTCCTTCTTCACTTGTGAATCTGGATTTTACTTTGGAATTCAAGTTGTCTTATCGATCATTCGAGGTCTCGAACCTTCTTGATAGATCTCTGCCATGCCCATCACCCTTTCGCTTTCACCTTCATTTTTGTCTAACTCAAGATTTTTATCAGCGAGAAAAAAATGACTGATTTGACAACCTCCTTTGACGGGCTTGCAAATCAAAAGCAAAATCATCCTATTCGTAAGTCTAATAATTCTCAATTTATTGCAAACTAAGAAAAACAAACTAAACACTCCAAAAATGGACTCAATGTACTAAAAACCCAAAGATCTTGGGACTATTAACCGAAAGATTTGTTGGACTGAACTTTATTTAAAAAACAAAGAAAAGAAAAGGAGATGAAAAAAATCAAATCCCTTCTCCCCCTTGACAAATAATGGTCAAGGAGGAGGAGCAAACAAAAGTTTTAAAAAAAAACTAGAGAGAAAGGGGAGAAGGAGAGGCGGCTAGGGTTTTTAGTAACCGTTAGATTTGTCCAATATATTTCTACTCGTTATATAAATCCCTTTTATTTTACATACTAGCAAATTCAAATAAATTTTTTGTTTTAAACAAAGATTTTCAAATAAAAGTTTTATTCGGAGCATACAATTCAAATAAAAATTTTGCGATATATATATATATTATATAATTTTGTTTCAAATTCGAAATAAATATTATCCTTTATATATTGCCCCCTCCCAAAAATTCCTGGTTCCATCCTTAGAATCAGAAATTATTCTTAGGAATCAACGGGTATTGGTCGTTGGGTTGAGTGAAAAAATATCAATATTCCTTAAACAAGGTCTTAGATCAAGTTTTGTAGATTAAAAAAAAAATTTTGCAAGGGAGAATTTCCCCCATTTGAAATACAATACGACTCGATTCCGTAATAATAGTTTGTAAATAATCACCCTAAAAAAAATATTGATTGAATTAATAATATGATGATAAAATAGAAATTTTAGGTTGATATAATATATGAAGAAAGGATTTGAATCAAAATCAAAATTATACATAATCACTAAATCAGATATTGGGATTTCCCGCTTAAGTAACTCTAGATTCGAGATCTTGCATACACAGCCGTCCTCATTGGTAGAATCACCCATCAAATTCAGATGCGAGACCGTGGTCAAATCCGGATTACACAGTGAAAACAAAAATAATATTCGGATCTCAAAAAAAAAAAAGAAGGAATTTCTACACATTAAATTAAATAGGACTTATTAGCATAAATAGAAGATTAAAGAGGGTAAAATTGTCAATACAAATTGTTGTTGAAGTGTGCAGTCTGCAGTGCAGTCAGCAGAGCCTGAGACAGGTAACGAGTCAACGACTATCACTTTGGGCAAAAACAAAAGTCAACGACTGTGACTAAACTATAGATTCCGACTGCGCAAACTTAAGTGGGATCTGATGAAACTGGTTCCAGTTGAAGTAAGGAAGAAAACATGGAGGCTTTGGGATGGTGGTTAATGCTAGTCGGTTTACTTCGATTAGCCTCCGTTTGGGTCGGCTTCTTCCACATTGGGGCTCTACGTCACGGCGTTTTCTCCAACACTACCAGTAAACTCCTTTCTCTACACCTTGTTCGTTGGTTGCTTCAATTTATTGCAGTTTTCTACCTTTTCGATGTTTCGTTTTCTGCGAATTAGAACATACGATTTTTCGAAAACATCACTCACTTTTACAATAACAAATCCTTTAGTATTTTAACAATGGAAGGAAGTTAGTTTTTCTGGGTCATGGAGACAGCAGGGTGCTGTTTTTGTGTGCGTGCCAAGGGTCGGTGTTATTGCCTGTTTAAGTTAGAGACAGAAGCTTCAATACCCAGATTTAAAAATTGGGGAAAAGTGTAATTTGGGATCCCAAAGTTGAGATATTTAGAAGATTCTCTTTAGGGCAAAGTGGTAGCCTTGCTGCTTTGGGAGCAATGCAATAAACTATAATTCGTTTTGTTTTCTTTTAAATGCATAGTAAGAAGTACTTTGAATTGGGAGGTTAATTGAATGATGCATTGATGGATGGAGTGTTTTCTCCACATAGAGAGAAAAGATTCAGTTTGTTTTATTTTTAATTTAACTTTACTTAATTAGCATGCTAATTAGCTTCGACTATAGGAAGACCTGCTACTTCTCATTGAAATGATTCAACAGATTTATATGTAATAAAGACATGGATAGAAGGTTCATAAGAATTCTTGATTTAGATTGATCTGAAACTGAGATCATTGCTTAATAGTCCAAATCTCATTATGCATCTTACTTGAAGTTAGATTTTGATAAATGCCTTTTTGATTGTGGGTTGGTTGATGAGAGGAGTGAGGGCTAAGGGGAGTGCAAGATTCATATATCTCTGTGAGTCAAAGTAGCACAACCAAGAAAGATATGTGCTGGTGGATTCAAGATGAGCCAAAAGGTAGACAAACCTAGAATTATCATGTAATGGTGGATACTATGAATACTAACTAGGTGGACGAGTTTGGTAAGCAGACAGTTGATTTGGGTCTGTTGTCCAAGAAAGATATAGTAGGATGTTAGAATTGGAGTAAGCAAACACAAAACAGATTTGGTAAATCTGAAATCTTAGATGTGTTCATTTCTGCTTCAAATAAATTTCTTTTGAGTGCATGTATAAGCCATTGCATATTTGGAGAAAGCTTATCCTGGAAGCAAAGGGGTCTTGACCGTTGGTGGTTCCTAGCTTTGAAATTTAATAACGAGGATCTGCGGATTTTGACCTAAACGAAACTATTAAACAATGGACATTAGGGAATTAGATTGCTTAGAAGGTGATGGGATTTGAGTGCAGAGGCAAGAAAGATACAGATATTTGGATTTTGAATGTGATATAAGATTTGTTTTCTGTTTTTCTGTTTTTTGCATATCTTACATCAGAAACATGTTAAAATGTCCCTAGTCT
Source organism: Corchorus capsularis (assembly GCA_001974805.1). Taxonomy (NCBI): domain Eukaryota; kingdom Viridiplantae; phylum Streptophyta; class Magnoliopsida; order Malvales; family Malvaceae; genus Corchorus; species Corchorus capsularis. Next base: position 22,216 of record AWWV01016015.1, on the reverse strand, counting down.
TTTGGGAACATGCATGTACTGTTCTTTGAGTTGGATGAGCATGTTACAAGGAAAGGAGAAAGAAAAAGGGTCTAACAGTAACATCTAAGTTATTACAATGCAGTCACTCGGTATATATTGCATATATTTCATATATGGCTTGAGCATGATATCTTTTGCGTGTAATCCAATGGAGATATTACGTTTAAACAAAGCATCCTTACATTTTCTGAGGTGTTTTGTCAAAAAAATATATATTAAATTATGTTTTCTCTATCGATGATGATATGTTTTACTATATCAAAGTTAATTCTTTTTGATGATTTCAAGCATCTGTTTCAAACAAGATAAAGGAGGTTGGAATTGAATCCCTCTATTATGTTGCAAACTACTGCAACCTCTCACATCTTTGGAGTGTGAAAATGGAACATTTGATAATCTGAGTTCTGACCTTGATGATATCATTATTTCTTAGCTTTATATCTAGTTCCAGTTAATGAATTTGTTAATACCTCATTTATATCTACAATAGATTACACCTGTATTACTCTTGCAGTTAAGCTTTTCCTGTCTATGTACAATTTAACCAGTTTCAGTTATTATCATTTTGGCCAAAAGAACAGTTTTATTTCACTTCAGTTTTTTTCTGATAGATTCTGACATCATTATAGATGTGAAGAAATTTCCAGAAAATCACAATTTTTTCTCTGCTGAGGAATAATATATGATCCAAGGTCTTCATAATTGATAATGTCCTTTTTTATTTTTTTCCTGATTTGCAGTGACTGAAGTTCACGGGAGAACATTCGGAGTTTGGACACTTTTGACTTGTACCCTCTGCTTTGTTTGTGCATTTAACTCGGAAAATAAGCCACTCTACTTGGTGACCTTTGTCATTCGTCTATGCCTTTGGTCACTTTTTGACTGAATGCCTCTTCTATCACACAATAAGCTTTTCAAATCTGAGAGGTGCAGGCATCTTTGCAGGTATGTTGTTCATAAGGGAAACATGCTTATGATATTCACTGTGTTCTACATGTCACTGCATCTGCATTTAGTTCTGATTGAAGTTGCCTAATATCTTTTCATTGAATCTTACTGTTATTGCCTCCACATTGTGAATTTTAGCTTTTATGTTGCAAGCACAACTGGCATAGAATTACATAACTACATTAAATCATGGGAATCTTAAGATTTTAAAAATTGTGTAAAAGGCAAAATCTCTACTTGCCAAAACCAAAGCTCTCTTATGCATGTTTGTTGGCCCTTTAACTTTGTATGTCTCACCTCTAAGAGATCATGACATCAACATATTTAGCTGACATTGCAATTTGCAACTTGCTCTGGGATTTTTTTTTTCTTCATTTTCATTGTAAAGTCACCATGATCTTATTACTATGTGAAAGTTCCCATTATGGCCTATGACTAGTATATATATTTTTCTCAAAATCAGGGACATCAATGATATGGATGCTGTTACAGTGGAATGCACATCAACAAATACACGTTAAACATTCCTGAGGATTGAGTCTTTTACTTTACCTGAGGAAATGACATGATTCTGAACTTCCATACCTATTTTAATTTATGTTTAAGTCACAACCTATGAGGTTATGGAAAGGAAAGATTTTAGGGCTTGGCCACATGGCAGATGTTAGGAGATCTCTGTTTGGGCCTAAATTGAGGCCGAAAATGATGAGTTTATGACGGCATTCTATTTATATATTGTAATAGACTTCCTCCAAGGCCCAAAAATGGTAGGAAAAAAAAAAGAGGGAATTCTCTGCATGTTATTTATGTTAGGCTAGCTTTGTGTCATTAAATTATCATTTGGAATGAAATTTGGAATAGTAGAAAGAAGTTCCTGTTGCCAGAAATGGGGAAGCTTCGAATTTATTAAAAGATGATTCATAATTCTTGAATTATCATTGTCCAACAGAAATTCTAAGACCAAAAATTGGTTTTATTTCTTCATAAATCATTATTGATTTGCAATCTCGATGAGTTTCATCTTCTAAAACAGTGGGAAAATGCTAAACATAGTTGTAATTTGTACAATTGTTCAGCTAGGCAACGTATATTCCAAAGACAGAAAGAAAGAAACAGTCATCTCCCATGGCTTAATAATAAACACCAAAAATTATGTGGATGAGAAACTTCTGTCAACTTATCCTGCTTCTGTGCTGCACCTTCACTGTTATTTGCTACAAACAATTTCCTTCCCTACCAAAGTGTACAAAACAGATTTGTACCATCCTAATCCTATCAATTTCCTCATTGAAATGAAGAATCCCAAAGACCCTGAAGACCCAATTCTGAGTAAACTTAAACCTAGTTTAAGCCACACTTGTCAGACGTCGCATTTGAGCAATTCCCGTTGTATCGATTTCGTTCTGCATTAATGTAGTCGAAGCATCATGTTTCATGTCCTGTTCCTCTCTTGGATCCTGCAAAATTTCTTCACCATCAGTCATCATGGTCTGCTCTTCTAACAAACTCAAATCCTCAATCTGGTTTTCCTTGTCTCTATCTTCTTCATCAATGAGATCTTCAACTTCCTCTTCTGCTTTCTCTCGATTACGTCCATCAATCTCATCGTCTCCACCTCCTCTACCATCATCCTCTGTTTCCTCTGCTTTAATCTCTTCCACCTCTTCTTCCCCTTCAACATCCTCATTTTCATTGGATGACCTTTGAACTTGAGGATCAAGGTCCTTCCTCCCAAGTTTCATGGCAGCTTCTTGGAGAATTCCACTGCCATTTTTCTCATAATTGTTCTTCACTTGGTTCAACAACCAGATGCAAAGGGCAAGCAATACACATATCTGAAGAACATGCTTTACCTTGAACCCTTTATATCTCTGGTTCCTACTTGCTGATTGCTTTAGCATTGTGAAATGAAACCCTTGTTTTATATATTTCCTTCAAATATCCAAAGACAGAAGCCAAAGCTTAATCTGCCCAAGTAATATCAAGAATCAATGAATTTATCAATGAAATAAACTTTTCCATAAGGTTTTCATAAATATGGATGGGAAAACAAAGTTCACAAGGGAAACATGATAGATTTGACAAAAGGATCAATCTTGAGGTATTAGATATTGTTGCCTCACTCTAGGAAAAATGTCTCTTTCTTTCATTAATTAGACATTGAGTACTCAACTAATTTTCAACCACATAAAATGTAGGTAACTACTTCCATGCTATTGTAAAATGTAAAGCCAACATATTTTTTTTCTAAGGAAATTAATGTCAAAGTTAAAGTTTCATGCCATGTATTTAAAGAATCTGTTAGCTTGTTTCCCAACTTGCTGAAACCAGCAACCAAGCAGGGCATTTTGACAGTGTAGTTGTTGTTTGCAAAAACAGAAAGGGGAACTTTGTCTTCTCTTTTCTTCTGCAGAAACCCAGATAGTCTAATTTTATGTCATAAGCTAAGACTAGGTTCTAATTTACCATTGATAATTCGATAGCTTGGGGTTGAATTTCGAATCCCATACTTTGAAAATGTCAAATTTTTAATCAAATTGTGAAAGAGTGGACACTGGACATTGTTTTCGTGAAACTGCAGCTAGAATGAGAAACAGGGGAAGTGGCATTTTATCTTTGAACTAAGAATTAGCATTCTTTTTTCTTTCAAAGTAAGCATTTTTAATTGCAATTCATGTTTATATTCCTTCAATTTTTTTAGTCTATGGGGCCACAGTGAAAAGTGAAAACAACAAGAGCAACAAACCAAATTCAACCCTTTTTGTTATCTGTGACAAAGTCCTCCATGGAAGAGATACCTTGAAGAAACAGAACTGACAACAACATTTATCTCTTTCAACTTAAAAATTCAATTAAACCCATTCAAATTTGAGAATTTGGTCATAAAATTAACAAAAAGACTGATACATTAGCCATCTAACACTGCAAAATTTAAGAATCCTGACAAGGAACTCACAAGTAAAACATAATGCATGTCAAAGAAAAAGGTTGAAAGCAGATACCCTTTCAAAAAAAAGCAGATCCATAATCTTCTCTTCTAACAAGAAAAGTTGAAATTGAAAAAAGAAAACAGTACCCTTTTCGAAACCAGGAATCTTGGATTCACATATATCCAAGGAAGTGTACTTTCAGGCTCAGCAGCAACAGAAGCAGAAGTAGGAGCTGGCAACAGTAATAGTATTATTTCTGAAGCAAAAATCTTTCTCCAAGGAAATGGTAAGAGAATTGAAGAAGTTTTGAAATAAAGAGAAAGGTAGTTGAAGGATTATTATTATGAAATGAAACCAAAAGCAAACGTGGATGGAAGGAGATTTATCTTAGAAGAAAGGGATAGCTAATGAAAACTGTTAAAACCAGAGAAAAAAATGGCAGAGGGTCCAAAAATACACTTGGCAGCAACTTGATGGCAATTGTTTGATTCATTGGCTTGTTTTCACGTGTGGGGTTCATGACAGCAAAATGTATATCAACAATAATCTGATGTGTAGAAATCTATGGTTTTCAACCGACTTGAATTAAAAACTAAGCAATATCTTCATTGTTTTTGCCAATGAAAATTGAATAGCTCCAAATTGTGGATGTTGTTTTCTTGGTGTCACATTCCAAATTGTTATCGAGGGAGAGGCATGTTCTTCCTTAGGAAATATCGTTGTTGGGGGTATAGGCAAAGCATTCTTGAAGATTACAATATTCCCAGTAATTTATTATACTGTCCCTTGTTGCCCTTTTCTTGTTTTTCTCATGCTATTATTATTCCTTTTGGGGTTAGCTTCAAACTTTACTACTACTGCTTTTATCAATTATCTGACAGCAAGAGCTGCTTTCATACTTAACAAGTTAACACCTCCAGCTTTGAGTTCCATGAACAAGTAAATGAAAAACAGGATCCTGAAAATCTTTATCAGCAAGAGAATCTACTATCATGTTGAAAAGTTATATATATATTAACTTAATAAAAAGAAGGTGCTATAAATTATAGTAATGGTAAAAATTAGGGTTTATTACCTATATCGGCACTCGTATCAAAAGTGTTAATTTGTTTTTTGAACTTTTATTTGGAACAATTTTATCTTTTTATATTTTAATTTTATTTACGGTATTGATGTAATGTAATATCGTAAGTTCTCATGTCAATGTCTGATTACACCATATTTTTGCTACATCGTCTGACTACACCATGTGTCGATATAAAAGACTACATTGGTAAAAAAAAAAAAATGGAAGTATGATAATAATGAAATTGTTCAAATAGGTTGTCTGTCTATTGTTGTTGGCGTCTTTGAAATTCTAGGAACATTAGGTTGTTTCGAGGGATAACTCAAAATGCTAAAACAGTCTTTTACATTTCTTATTCTAAAGCAATTGAGTTTTTTCACTTAAGTATTTATAGCTGACGACGGAACGTGTCTAATCCAGAAATACACAGATAAACTCAGAGAAGATAAATTTGATAAAAATTATTCGAATGATTGATTAACCTCAAAATTTAGGGTTTACAACCTTTAAATAATCTCATGAAATAACGAAAATTAAATAAAAATAAAAAGAGCCCAAAAACAGTCCAAACGGACCAAAAAAACAAAAGTGATAAAAACTAAAACTCGTGACAGAAAATTGTAACGGTCTTTTTAGGCCCTAAATGAAACGTTGAACAGCTGTGCTGTTCACCATGTCATAGTAGACTCCAAACCCTTTTCGAAAAGGTATTATAGTAGTCAAACCGACTTACGGTTTGGAAGTTATGTCCTGTTTAAGTTGGCCCACCAACAGGAACTTCTGGCCCAAAATCCAAAACGTTACACGCTCTTTCGAACGGACTTCTGACGATCTATATGATCCATAAATGATATGTCTAGCTCATCCGCATCAATGGCCCTAAGATTAACACTAGAACAATATTGCATGTTTATTGGAGTCCGCCGAGTCATGGTTGGTTCTAGGGGCGGATCCAGAAATTTCTTTGAGTGGGGGCAAATTTATAAGTATATATATCTTAATAATTTTATTTTAAAATAGCTTATACTTCTTTAAGAAGAACATTAGTTTTTTTTTTTATACTAACTATCTCGTGACTACATTGAGTCCAGATTATTTCGGAGTCGAGTCGCGTCTAACTCCCATATGGGGGAAACTCTCCCAACACATATTTTTGTCATTCATAAGATTTGAATACAAGACCTTGTTTAAGGGGTATCGAGCTCCTTCCACTCAACCAAACATGCGTTGGTTAAAAAAAAATTAATACTTAGGGGGCGTTTGGTTAGGATCACCCCCCAGATCACTAGTGATCTGAGATCACCGGTGATCAAAGATTACATGGGTTTATGGTGGTAATCCAGATCACCCTTAAAGGGGTGATCAGGGGATAATCCGAATTACCACACCAAACCAAAAAGTGTAACCAAACAGGGTGATCTCAAATCACCTATCAAGATCACCACAGGTGATCAAAGATCACCCCTGACCAAACGCCTTAAAGACAAATCATTTGAATTTAGAGTTTGTAGTATAATCATGAAGATATCTTCAAAAATATTATCATACTCAGTGTACCTTAATAATTAATATTATTAGTCCACATATGTGTAACTTCCGATGTTTAAAAATATTATTTGTTTTTGAAGAAAAATTAAAAATGAAATATATTAGTATATACAGTAGCTAACAAGAACTTAAACAAGGACATTATATGCTATGGTTTAGGTGGGTTTAGGTCTTACTCAAAAAATTGTGTGTAAGTGTAAGTGATGTACATTTGAGGGAACGGGAAAGTACTAATTACTAAAGAAAAAAAAATGCCACGTGTAATGAAGGTGAAAACAAAATAAGAAAATGGATGTAGTAGAATTATTGAAAAGCCTTATATATACTGCATATTATGAATAAACATATGAAAATTACTAAAAGATCCCTATCCCGAATTAATGAGGATCGAGAGAACTAATTTTTTTCATCTTTTCACACTTGGCCGATTACTTAAATGCCCTAACTTTTGATTCTTGAGATGATTAAATAACTAGACTTTTTGGTCATTTCTCATTTGACTTTAATAGAGTTGTGGAATTACTAAAAGATCCCTACCCCGAATTAATGAAGATCCTTATATAGTCTTTTATTTACAAAAAATTAGTGGGGCAAATAAGTTAATTTACACTAAAACTAAGGGTCACTTTACTAATATTTACTTTATCCAATGGATTTTAGTGGGGGCAGCTGCCCCATCTTAAATCCGCCAGTAGTTGGTTCAAATTAAATATTGATGGTTCCTCGGTTGGTGATCTTGGTGGATCTGGTGTGGTGATCTTGGTGGATCTGGTGCGGGAGGATGTGTTAGAAATGAGCATGGAGAATGGATTGTGGGTTTCTCAAAAAGGATTCCTTTTGCTATAAGTCTCCAAGGCTGAAAATTGCTAATGAGAAGAGGATCACTCTTTTGGATATCTCAATTGATGTTAAAGTTATTATTGATCTTCTTAACAATGCTGATGTACGTACTCATCTTCTTGGCAACATAATTATTGATTACAGGAACCTGATGAAGTACTTCACACACCTGAAGATTACAAACTGTTTTAGAGAAGAAGCAAACCGATTGGCTGATGCTTTGGCTAATATAGGAAGACTTTTGAATGATCTTTTGATTTTTTATTGTTCTTAATACAATTTTTGATACTTTCATGCATGATGTCACGGGGCTTGCTCTGTAAACAATTAATTTTATTAAACTAGTTCATTTTCACCAAAAAAAAAAAGTTCAAATAGAAGTTAGAAAGCCATAATACTTTGTAGATGTTTCGAGAACTGAAATACACATTAACCGTAAAATGAGCAATCAAGCCTATAAGATCTTGTACTGTAATTTTTGTGTCCATAGTATTTATGACTTTTCTGTTTAGTTGCAGCTTTATTAGAGGGCTGAGACATAGAGATAGAATTCTGTTTTTCATTTTATTTAACCTATGAGAAAACTCAAATGGAAAAGAAGATTCCATCATTAAGATTCTAGCAAGTGATTTATTTATTTTTTAGGGAAGAATGAAACTTGAAACATTATTCGATGCCTAAAATGTATAGCCGGCAAAGTGTTATTTAGGTTTATGTTGTGTGTTCTTTCCTTTTTTATCTTTAATTTATGGCTTTACTATTAGCATTTGCTTAGCTAATCTAAATTGCTGCTGATGCTCTTTAAAAACTTTTACACATCAAACCCATAATTCCACCAAAAAAAGAAAACAGGCTTTTCTTGATTAGTATTTATTACTAATTCAGAAACAAAGTGAAACTTTGAAGTCCAAATTTGCTTTTTCACTCCCATTCCCTCACCCTTATCAAATGTACCAAAAGATAAACAAAAGTTGGATTTACTTTTACTTTTTATCTTATTACAAAAATTTTTATAGCTTTGCTTGCCATTCTAATATGTCCATTGAAGATAATAATGTTAGAGCTCAATTCATGCTTCCAAGTTCAAAGTAAAAGGACATGCAAAAACAGAGTGGTGCCCCTTTCAACTGAAACCCTGAAATTTCCTTTGTTAATCACTGCCATTGCCAAGCATCCCTCCCCCACCCACCCATGACCCAACCCAAAGTCCAAACCAGAATCAGAATTCAAAAAAGTAGAATCAGAGAAAAATAGTACTCCTACTAACTTTTAACAATGTTGACTTTTTTACCTGTGAAGGTTTTACCATGCATAAACATCCATTATCAAAATCAATTTGAGCTCTTCACACATTGTTTCAACTTTGAAGATCAATTGAATGACAAATATATCATGATTCATGAGGTTTGTGTATATGATATTAGGTGGGAAAATTTATTAATTTGCCTGATTGGTGGTGGCAGCCATCAATTGGTGTTCAAATTCATCATTATTAACATCAAGTTGCAGCTTAGGTATTGTCACCAGTCACCTCCAGTAATCGGTAAATCAAATAGAGAGAAATTGGTGAAAAAAAATTGGAGTTTCCTACAAAAACTAAACAAAAATGAAAAAGAAGATCCAATCCATCCATCCATCATCCATGGTTTTGAATGATTTTGGCAAAGGAAAGAAGGGAAAGAGAGGCAGAGCACTCTGCCAAGACCCTAATGAATGAAGATGATGAGTCCTTCACTAGTCTCTTCTGCAACCTTTTCTCAGGCCCAAATTTAATGCTGCATTTAATGTTTCTTCTAACCTCTTTGACATGAAAGGAAACAGACAATCTACCATTTAAAATTTTGATGCATTTAAAATACTATATATATTTGTCATTCTATTATAAGATATACTACAGCAACGCCAGTTCAATTATTAAGTGAGATCAGCTTCACAACAGAACGCATGGTCCATCCATGTCATGGATTCCAAACCCTTTTAGTTTTACAATTCCCTTTTTCATTACACTTTGCAGTCTCAAATTTATCAGCAAATTCTAGTCTCATGGGGTTACAAAAAAAGATTAAAGGAAACTAGAAGATGACCCTTTACAAAGAGATATTTCTTCTTCTTCTTCTTCAATTTCTGACAACAAGTCAACAACACCCTTTTTCCATCAACTTTTAACACCACGTGAAAAAGATTATAATCAATCCATTTTTCTAGCCTCAATTTTACCGCTAAGGTTTTACTACTACAAAATAGTATTAAGAACTGTTACATTTTCATTTCTGCTTTGTAGACTTTGCATTTTTTGGCAAAGGGTTTCTGGTATTGTTAATCATGAAATTCATGGATATATATATAAATTTAGGGTTATTAAGAGGAAAATGGAAGGAAAAAATTAATGAGATTGATGAGGTAAGATTAGGTATTTATCCGTTCGAGGAGAGCTGTGTAAAAAAATGAATCAGGGTTTCTCAGCTTTCTCTCAGGAGTGTGGTGCTCAAATCTTGTAAGATACGAAAGCAGAACTGTCTGACAGACTTGATACGCACCCATCTTTATCTTCTTTTTTTTTTTACTGTAAATATATTTAAAATTTACCCATGTCGTCATTTTCCCATCACAATTAAATTAAATTAACCATAATAATAAGAAATTGATGATTTTAAACACTCTTTAGTTGAAGCAGGTGGCTTACTCACTCTGCTACACTTGTCACTAAAGAACACAAACAATGGATAAAGACATAAAGTTCTGTTTGATTAGGAGGAAAATATAAACTTTCCAGGAAAAAAGAGGAAACATTTTATGAAAGAAAGGGAAAAAAATGTTACAGTCAACTTAAAAGAAAGTGGTAACAGGGAGAAATAGAAGGATACACTTTATATTGTACAAACTCATACTATTTTCTACCATTCTGTCATTGCAGGGAGAGGTGAAGACTGAAGAAGACAAAGGTATACAATTTGAAGTCATGATTTTTTTTATCCACAGTTGAAAAAGGAAGGGTGCTTTGCTTTGCTTTTACACTAAAAACATTGCTTGCTTCTTTTTTTTTCGGAACTTGATCATCATCATCATCAATCAAGGATTGAAAATCAAGTTCCCACACTTGCACTTCCAACTCATGGGCTTGTAGTTTGAGATATCGTCACCTCTTGAGTATGAAATTGAGAAAATTCCAGCTGAGAATTGGCGGGTTCGGCGGTTGTTTTGGGATTGAGTTGTGACGGGAACTTGAATTGCCTCACAGTGTGGGCAAGAACTGCACCTTCTTTCACACCTTGGTGGCCTTGAACCTATCAGATTTCTCATCACCAATGCCCTCTCCTCTTCATGATTTCTTTTCTGTTCATACAAAAATGATTATTACTTTTCAATTCTGATTGGATGCTAAGAAAGAAGTAAAAGCTGAATGAAATAGAATTATAAATGATCCTGATTTATTATACCTGGGCTGCTTCGAGTAGCCTGGACAGAGACCTTCCTGGAATACATTAAAGTTGAGTGAAGATGAAGTTAGTTATTTTCTTGAAATATATATGGTCATGTTTTTTTTTTCTTGTGTTTGGAAATTTAGAGAAAGGGAACTTACCTTCAGCCATGAATCTAACATGGGTTAAGCTTGAAACGAGGAGGAACAGCAAGGAAACAAGGAGGTGTCTATTTCTGTGGCAGCAGACATGATTTGAAGAGCTGCTCATTTTGTTTTCTTCAAAGGGAGAAGGGGATGAGAAGAGTTCAAAACCTTAAAAGAGGAGAGAGAGATACGGGAAATGGATGGAGGTGGAGAAATAGGGCAGTAAAATTAATAGGAACGAAGGCCAGGGAAAATTAAATATAGTTGGCAGTTTAGAAGAGAAGGTAACAGAATCTGAATTTTTACTGAAAAGTGTTCCCCCAAGGAGAGTTTTCAGTACTTGAATGCCACCTCCACAATGCAAAAAAGAAAAGAGTCTTTGTTTTTGAAATTTTTTTTTACCTTGTAAAAATATATATACTTATATATCTCTGGACTCTGAATCAAGGATGGAACGTGGAAGGCAAAAAGGAGCACTGCAGTAAGGCTAAAAAGCAAATGGGGAGGACCTCAACCGAAAAGGGAAGGTCCTCAGCCTCGTTTCATGAGCCACCATAAACCCAACCCAAGGTTTTAACCTTACTACCACATGAGAAAAAATAAAGAGATTTGAATGAAAACAAAAACAGAAACAAAAAGAGATCACACAAATACCTAATGAAAGAGAGATTTCTATAAAGGAGGTTTATGTAATGTCACCGGTAGGATGAGTTCATTGGGATTTCCCTTCTCCTTCCTTATATCTCTCTATTCTCTCCTTTCAATCTGTCCCTTACCCCTCACCTACACGTTTGCGTTCCTTTTGAGGAGGCCCCAGGAGGGTCTCTTGGCCTAGGCTTTGGCTTTGGCTTTGGGTTATGGGTTTTGGCTCGTGGGGCAGAGTTGGTGACTCGTGAAATTGTGACCAGTTCCACTCCCACACGCCAAATCCTTTCTCTCTCCCAATTGGGAATACTATTTTTTGTATTACAATTTCCCAAGGACGATACTATATGCGGGTTGGTCTGTAAGAGATCATATAGATATAGGCGCTATGGAGTTTGCTTCCTGCTGGAGTGATAATCCTAATATATACTAGTAGGAATAGGATATGGGAAGTAACACCAAATTTCTGGGTTTGGTTGGAGAGTTAAATTTGTTACCTGCAAATTTACTCCCGCACGCTCTTGGGAATGAGAGTCCTGTCCATAGCAGTGAGCACTGTATATACTCTGCAATCCTAACTGCTTATAGTTATGCTTGCCAACCACTGCAGAGCAGAGTTCTCCGGTTAAAATCCAAAATTTAACCCTTTTACGTAAGCAATTTCAATGTTGTAAAAACGAAACTCAGCTCCATACCATATCCAGAAAACCAAGGAAAAAAAATAATCAATTACGGATCGGCTTATGAATACTAATATCTTCGTAAGAATATGGTATTACTATTTACTCTTGAAAAGCTTGAAATTGTGTCATTGTGTGGAATTGCACAGGAATCGAGAAATGTTCTAAAAACTTGCATTCATCACTATTTAACTAGTTCTGATATATACCACCTTCCATTTATTGATTACTTACAGTCTTACACCACCATTACAGCAGCGCGCAATATATAGGAAAAAGGCAGCTGGAGATTGGGGCCAAAGTCGCAGCTGCAAACATGAAAAAAGCCAACAGCACAAAAGAACAGAGATAGTGAGCTGTGGCTGGGACCCGACTCAACACATAATCTAAATTCTACTAAATCTGGATCATTTAAAAGGCCCCCAACGCCCACGTACGTTGAGTTGCTTTCAAGCTTTTACCTGTTAGCTGTTAGTGCTTACTAAAATTTTTTTGGAAGATGCTGTCAAATCTTTATTTCTGACTTCCAAATAAAAAAAGCAGTTAAACCCGCTGAATTAAGAAAGGTTCTCAGTTCTCAGCATTGGGTGCACATTAATATTTGAAGTATTTATTGAAAGAATAGGCTACAACTATATAAAATATACATGGGAATGCTATATAAATACCTCGTTTACAGAGGAACTAATCTCTCTCTCTATCTATCTTCAAGCTTTTGATAATGACGTATGGTACACCTTCTTCTGCTCTTTCTGATAATGGCGGCCACCCTCTTTAACACTGGTAAAGTAAGTTAAACTTCCTAATTGCCAACCTCAAGCCAACGTCCCTCTTGAATGTGCCAGTGGACTAAAAAAGCCATTTGGCAATTACGTATGGTAAAAAAGGAATTGGCACTTCTCATGACTTACAATAGAAAATTGTCAATCATGTGCTGGATTACATCAGCTCCATCAGAATTAATCCACTGGTATTTCACCTGGATAGAATAATGAGGTAGTAATTTAGTGTCAATTACGATGGAATTCAATTTATCAAAGGAAACTCCTGATGAATGCAAAATTATTCGAAAAAAGAAAGAGAGTGAAAAGGGTTGGAAGCAATGGGAGTACAAAGAATAGACTTGCCTGAATGGTACTGTGTGCAAGAATTCTTTGTGTACTTCCTTTGAAGTAAACATCAACCCGTTCCCAGCCTGCTTTTGTTAAATTCCTGATCATTTCCTCTAGGATATAAAAGAATGAGAAGATTAATGAGTCAAATGTGCAATGATGAATTATATAAAACTATTATTATCTTCAACTTTAATATGTAATGTATAGAATGACTCATGTCGCAGCTTCTAAGAACACATTGCCAAGTTGAGAAAAATAAAACTAACTACCAACAAGTGCTTTATTTGTGAGAAGTCAGAACTGATTTGAGTCTATAAATATTTGATTCCCCTGTTTTATCTACAATTATTTGTCTGTCAAAGATTAACAATGGACCAAATCAAGGATAGACTTCTTCTCTCTTTCCAGCTTGCCTTTAAAGAGGAGGAAACTAAACAGTAATAATTGTTGATGACCATCAAAAGAATAACTCACACCATTTAATTAACCTATGGATCACAGTTGTATAATTCTTAAAACATAGGGCCATAACCAAGATCAACTCATCATACCTTCAGGCTGCTTTTAACTAGAGATCATAAACTATTGGACTTTGTATGATGATATCATGATTGATTTTCTAATTTAAATTCATAACCAATAAATAGCCTGATAGATTGAAGAAAATAACATGTTACTGCTAAAAGTTGAAGTTATTTGAACCACTTGTTTATTAAGTTGAAGTTAATGGCATCCTACCTCACTACTTATCTGTTCCATGAATATTGCTTATTGGAGCTAGGAGTGTGTTCTATATGCTCTACTTCAATCTCTTCAGAATTACTAGAGTTCTCCATAATTTTTAAGAAAATATTACAAACGGGTTCCCCTTGAAGGAAAATGATGCCAAGTGCCATTAACCCAATATAATGAAGGTAATGTAGTTAAGGAAGATCTCCAAAAGATTCTTGTAGAAAGTGATTATTTGCTTACTAATTACTATAAGAGAGAAAATAATAAAGAACCAAACCTTCCATGTTTATCTTGTCATTTCCATTGATTTTTTCCTCTGACAGGACTTCATCTAGAGAATCAGTTTTTGCTGTCTCCACATTTACAACATGTGGGTATTTGTCACCTCTTGGGAGATGTTTAATCTGATAAAGTTACAAATTCACATTGACATTAGCTTCATAGCTAGGTAATACAATTAAAAGACTCCAAAAACGTGCCTGATGGTTACCTTTGGAAGCTCATTTCGGCGCCGTAAGGAAGAGGTGCTCCACCCAACAATATCTGATAAAGGTGTCAAGGTCTTATTGTCTTAAAATAGTCAGAACAGTTGATATCTGGAATAAGTCTTGTCACAGTGCTTAAAACAGTTTAGCTCTTCCAAGAGGAATTGTTGTCCCCAGAGAAAGCATAATGAAAGAGTCAACTGATATGATAAAAGGATACGGTCATAACTTGCATTTGCATATACAACACGACGCCTGAAGGACTGCAGAGCAGACCTGCAGTAGTGCAGTTTAATGGAAAGATACAATTATAAGTCTATATAATTCACCATCCACTCTCTTATACTTCAAACGAGATTTAGAAAGTTATGTTTTAAACTCACATAAATTTAAGATCTTCACAATCATTGGTCATCCGGAGAAGAAGAGGAGGTTTTCCTTTCGTTCCATCAGTCAAGAACAAATGTTTTCCAGTTCTGCCAAGTAACCATGATGTGTGAGCTGCAACTTTTTCCAGTGCACGGGAGCCACGGAACAATGGAACCTGAATATTGCAAAGCCACCGAAAGGAAGATATTACCATCCTGTGACGTAAAAAGCATGAGACAAGAAAACATATGTGCAGTCTACAATGTTTTATAACTCATATTCCACTTTCAGGTATCCCCTACACAAAGATGAATTAGTAATCTCTCACATTCATCATCAGATATTCCGTTTACAAAAGGAATATGCTTTTCATCGTCAGACTACAAAAGTAATCTCTCTCACACAGTAGAACTAAGTGATGATTTTTGAAACAACTTCTCCCAACATACAAAGAAGCTGGTGAATAAACTACCTGTTTATGCCACCGAGAACCAAGGTGTGGAGTTGCAACTGTTATGAAATTCATGGGCTCTAGGCCAGCAATTCTGCCTCTGGATTTCAAATCAAGGCATGTGTCTCCCAACTGATCAGTTCCACAATGTCCATTTGTTTGAGAAAGGTCTCCCTTGACATCTTCCAACTGATCAGTTCCACAATGTGAAAGCTCACCCTTGATATCTTCCAACTGATCAGTTCCACAATGTGAAAGCTCACCCTTGACATCCTCCAACTGATCAGTTCCACAATGTGAAAGCTCACCCTTCACATCTTCCAACTGATCAGTTCCACAATGTGAAAGCTCATCCTTCGCATCTTCCAACTGATCAGTTCCACAATGTCTATTTATATGAGAAAGCTCTCCCTTGACATCTTCTTCATAAAGCCGCGCAATGGCGTACCTTGATATAAGGCCACCTAATGAATGACCAATAAAAGAAATCTTCTGAACACTTGGGTGACGCCTTTTGACTTCTTTAACCTGTAAGATACAACAGCATTCTTCTATTGGAATGGCATTGGCAACCTCAAATCCGAATTAATAATTGGAACAAAAAGGTACAGACAATATCACCCTAGAGAATAAAAGAACAATACCTATGTCTCAGTTGTTGGTAAGACTTCTATAAAATAGGAATATAATGGAGTTGCCAATTGCAAAATGAAATAATTTGTGGTATAATTTTAAAAGAAAAATTATCATACCTCCTCTGCTAGTCTGTCGCCCATAACATCAACACCATCTAACGTCAACAATGAAGAATTGCGCTCACTGCCTGCATTGCACGTTAAGCATCCATTAAGATTATTTCAATTATTGCTAGTCTTCAATTAATAAATAGTTCGACAAATGGTTCCTTAGAGTAAAAAACATGTTTATAACTTAAAAAAAAAAAAAAGAGTTTACAATGCTTCAAAATGTGAATTTTATCTTTCATAAAGTTCTAATAGATCTAAAACCAAAAACAGAATCAAACTAATTTAAATTTGCCTCAGATTGCTATTTGCTATGTAATTCAATATTCCAATCACTACTTTACAGTAATGCAGATGCTGAAGCAAAAGAAGAATCATGTAACAGAGCAGCAAATTAACTTTTTTTTTTGTGGCCTAGAATAACAAAAGAAAGAAAAAGAAAAAGTTTAATACTCACAGTAAAAAGCAGAGAATCAGAGAACTCACAGTGAACAACAACATCTTGCGGATACTTCTTCAAGAACTGCTTCGCTGCATATCTCCAATCCAGAGCACTGTACAAATATCAATACAAAAATCAATCCAGCAGTTTCCAAAATAAAAATAAAAATCAAAGAGAGATTAATTAATTAACCTTCCGATGATGCCATTAACCATAATAACAAGATGAGTAGGATTGTTACGCTCTCCTGGAAACTCGACTTCCATATCCACACCTCCGTTCTTATCAGATTCCACTCTCAAGCATCCGAATCTCGCCAAACTCGGCGATCTTCTCTTCTTCTTCTTCGTCTTTTGCTTTTTCTTATTCTCGTCCTCATCCTTGATCTCTTTTGCATCAACTCCCTTCTCTCGCACCCCCTCCATTGAAACTTAAAAGTAGAAGAAAACGCAGAACTCGAGGGGGGAAGAATCGAAAGTTTTTAAAAGTATTTTCTTTGTCGAAGCGAGATTCTCGTTGTCGTTGAGAAGCGTTGGATTTTTGCAGAGTCAAATGTTCTGCCAAGCTTTTAAAAGTTATAAGGAGAGGGAGGGGACGCGATGCGGAGCTGCTGAGCGGTTTTTGTAGTTTCGGGTTTGTTAGGAAAACGGGGCCGCGGGTCCCCAGTCCCCACTCTTGTTTTGAATTAATTTTTCGTTTAATTACGGGATTATTTGGTTTGTTTGGTTACTAGAGCGAGGGTAAATCTGAGATTTAGGGGATTCTTTCTTCTTTTTCTTTTTTACTTTTACTTTGTTTCTTTTTGCTTTGTTAATAAATTAATAATTTGTGCTCCATGATTCTAGAAAGAGACAGAAATTGACACGTTAATTCTTTGGATTTGTCTTTAAATTTTTACAAGTCTTCTTCGTTCGTATTAGGCGACTAATTATTTTTTAAAAAAATCAGGGGGTGGGTGATTATTTGTATATATATATTAAACCGCACTGGTCAGCTCTTACGTTTCTCTCTGAACAATAAAATTGTCTAAACTGAACTCTAGTAAAGAACTAAAACTAAAAAGAGGTAAATTTTCAAAAAATTAGATGGCAAAATATCCATTCCCTAATTGGAAAAAATAAATTTATAGACTATAGTATTAATTTTTTTTGAAGAAAAATTTATAGTATTAATATTAATAAACTTGTAGTTCAAGTAATACTATATATATATATATATATATATATTTTTGGCATCATACTATATAGATTTAGACGCCAAACTTTGGTACATAGTACATAGTACATACTATAAAACTAGTACTATAAAATAAAATCTTTAGCGTAAAGTAGACATGTCAATAATTATTTGATAATAATTAAAGGGGAGGATCGTTGTTTGGGAAATTTGTCACACGAGAGGGCTAAATAAAAGGTAGGAGTATGAATTGCAAAAAGCATGCCATGACAGTGCCAAATGCCAATTTCTTTATAGTTGGCCTAACAAAAAGCCAAGAAAGGGGAAAATATTTCATGTTGTTTCTCACATGTCCTTTTTAATGCACCACCCAAACATTGGTCTGTGCAACATGTGCCTAAGACTAACCCTACTAATAATTTTTAGCTTCAACACATTACTAGCACCATCACTACACTCTAGATCCAATCTTGGCTGCCTTTTGGTAAGTTTTAGGTAAATGTCAATCATATAATATATGCACTAAGGTTATAGAGAAGATAAAGCCCTTTTAAAGATTTTTTTTTAAAAAAACTTTTGATATCTGATAGTCATATTAAATTTCGATTAATTTGAAGTCAAGTTACGTTAAATCCTAAACACATTTTTAATGTTTATTTTCTTTGTATATAAGATTCGGTTATATCGAAATCTTAATGAGAATGTATTTAATTCTTTCCACTTAACCATATTGTTTTAAAGGTGCTCATAATTGTTTGATGATATTTTATAAGTAAAAGGATATGAGTACTACCAAACCCCTCACTTTTAGGGGTGTACTACCAATTTAAAAATGACACACTAGTTGTTGGATATTGGTAATACCCTAATTAGTAGAGGGTTTAGTAGTACTTGTAGTCTTTTCCTTGTTATAAAATAGTTGTATTTCTTAATTCAAAAGAATTAAGTTCGGCTTTTACTTTTGTAGTATAATTGTAATATATTCCTTATATAAATGCTAGGTATTAAAAATGGTTTAATTAAAGTCCTCATAGAATGTAGAAACTAGAACTAGAGTTTTATTTTAAAAAATATTATTAAATTCGAATCTTATATATTGGGTAAAATGAATTCAATTAGATACAATTTTGAGAATGATGAAAAGCAAGAGATTCTTTAAGTTTTTTTTTTTAAAAAAATATATGTGTTCTTTCTTGATTAGAAGGGGAAACAAAGGAAAATGCAAGCATCTTTTCCCAAAGCGTGGGCAACAAGGCATAAAGGTGGAGTGGAGTTAGATGAACTTTGGATTTGCTGGTAGGATGGAGTTGGGTTTGATTCGTTGTTTATAAGGCTTTATCTATCATATTGTTTTTCTTATAGAAAAAATCTTCTAAAGGTCAAGTTGTACCAATTATAGAAAAGAAAAATACATAGATACATATAACGGTACTGTTAAGTAATTATAATAATAAAAAATAATGATATTGCCAAAAATATAATAATAATAATAATAATATCAATAAAATATTTTAAAAATTTAACAAAAAAGAGAAAATGTTAAATAAACTGGTTAATATTCTAGCTACTTGAACATTGTACTATATGGGAAACAGGAAACTTCCATGGTCTAAGTCTTTAATTATATTCTCTATGCCTCCCAATTTCAAGATATCTAGAAGTCCTCCACTATTTTATTTTTAGTCAATTCAATGGCAACTCTTCAACGTTATAGGCTTATAGCAAAATTAGACGAAAATCTTTCTCTCAAGTGTCAAGGTACTTTTTAAAAAAATGCCCATGACTTTTATTTATTCTAGGTTCTTTTTTTTTTTGGATAATTATTCTAGATTCTATTCCATCCAGTTGTTAGTTTAGTTGCCTAGTTTTCGGAAAAGTCTTCTTTCTGCTTTCGGCCCAAAATGGTCCAAATTAGCCCACTTTTTGTTTGGGTTACA
Source organism: Corchorus capsularis (assembly GCA_001974805.1). Taxonomy (NCBI): domain Eukaryota; kingdom Viridiplantae; phylum Streptophyta; class Magnoliopsida; order Malvales; family Malvaceae; genus Corchorus; species Corchorus capsularis. Next base: position 2,523 of record AWWV01016015.1, on the reverse strand, counting down.
CCAGGAAAGGGAACCCAAAAAGCTTCATTATGCAATATAATTACTTCTTGCTATGATTGCCTCCCAATTCCAATCTGCTAATATAATAATTATAAAATTTCTGCTTTCATGTTAATATTTCACTGTCAGCCTATGAGAAGAAAGCATAAATTTGCTTACCTTTTGTCTACCAGAATCAGCTAAAGTTGGCAGTTTATTGGGTGAAGAATAAAGATATGATTCCTAGTTGTAGCAAGGCTGACTCAGCCCAATCCTCTCACTGTTATAAAAGGTTGGGCCCAGAAAGAATTTTCAGGCTTTAATCTGCACACTTTAGAAAGCCCAACGGTTCACACAAAATTCAAAAACAAGATATACTACTTTGATTTTAGTGACTCCAAGGAAGGACGATGTGACCAATAAGTGATCCGGCACTTGTTTTTCTTAAATAAGATCTTAAATTTGATGTTTGTGAATATGGACATAATAGTTGGAGAAGTTTTTTTAACTTTCATTGTAGGTCGATCTGATTCAAATAAGATTAGTCGTAAACATTAAAATAACCTTCATTGTAGGTCAATCTGATTCAAATAAGATTAGTCGTAAACATTAAAACAGATACCGACACCTAAAACAAACCTAAGTCAAGGTAATTTTATATTTTATATTGAAAGAGGAAAAAAGCAAGAAAAGAAAAATCTTATGATGATGAGCAGCAGCCAAGAAGTAAAGTGCAAAGGAACAAGAATGGATAAGACAAGCTCTCCAATTAGGTTAAACTTTGTGAAAGATAAAAAGGGAAAAAAAAGTTAGGTGGAGAGAAATACAAGTTCATGGCCTAAATGGGGACCCATTGTTGATTTTATATTGGATTCTACCATCATTTCAGTTAAAATTCATTGGTCGTCTCCTTCAATCTGATGTGAAAAATAAACATAAATCACCTTCAAATCAAAACACAGCAAAAACAAACCTATAATAATACTAAATTAGTAGATTGAAGTTTTGGCCATGAGGAAGCATATGTTTCCATCTTAAATCAAACAAACGTTGAAATGTAACCTCCAGCTGCAATTTAATTAGTGCCCCCACATATATATATATGTTTCACATCAATTTGATAGACTCTCACCATCTACTTCTTCCTACTAGACTACCACTAATTTTCCGTTCCCTTTCCTTTTTTATCTTGAACAAGTAATTTGTGTGTGATTTTCGTACATATATATCCAACTCCAAGTAGAAAGTACGTATTGCGTTTGTGTATATATATAATAATTATCATCATAATAATTGCTGTGACGTTTATAAACAATGATTGGACACTAGCGATTCATATGAAACGAGACCCTTTTTTTTATACGGCTGAAATATGGATAGGTTTTTCTGGCTTTGCTATGACGTCTAAGGAATTAATTTCTTGATATTTAGTCGCACACTTGCATAAATTTCGTCTGCAATCAGCCTAAGAGGCTAAGACTGAAAAAAGTAAAAAAATGCGGAAAAGGGAAGTGATCATCTATACGTAGAAATTGCCAAGCCCAAAACACAAATAAGATGTAGGTTGGGATTTTGGTGAGTGATTTTGCATTGCAAGAGGAGGAAAAGGAGTAGCAATGCTATGCCAAAATGACAATGCCACGATGCCACAATGGTGTTTTTGTTGTTGGGTTGTGAGTTGTGAGAGAGTGTGAGATGATAGCTGGGTTCGGTGTGTGTTTGATTGGACCCAATAACAGTCTCATTCCTGTCTCAAATACTTGGTTCCCATGGACCCCATTTCCCACATGGCTCAATAGTTTAGGCTGTTAGCCTTTGCTCCTTTTCACCCATTTGTTGGTTCACTATTCGGCAACCACATATTAGTTAAATTAGGTCAAACTTGATCACATAAAAAGTTCTTACAACACCTATTTAATTATTTTTGACATACAATAGATTTGAAATCAAGATATAACAATTCTGGATGGGTTGATTGAAAAGAGCTTAATATTATTTTTGGATTCAAATCATAAATACTACGTTTATAATCCTACGTAATTTGATTTCATGCTAATCAAAATTCAATATAATTATCAGATATCAATATTTGTATCAGGATAAAGTAAGATAAAACCATCGAACATTTAACCTGATAGTAGAATGTTAGTTCTAATAGCTATGGTTTAAATCCTAACAATCCCAAGTAAAAAAAAAAGAAAAAGCAACATATAAGAATGGACGAAATATTGAACTATTTCCACACGACTCCATTAATAAGTGCTTCCTTCTCCTACTACTTGTTAAAGAACCCTTCCTAATTTATTTACGCGAAGGAAGTTAGAGAAATGGGTGTCAAGATCAAAAGGAGTTAACCTTTGATGTGACCGGAAGCATATCAACCCCACCAAGTATATACTACAAATAATATACGAAAGAAAGAAAGAAAAGAAAGAGGAAAATAGCTAGTTTAGATGCAATGGGGAAAGAGAGAGAGAGAGAGAGAGAGAGAGAGAGAGAGAGAGAGAGAGAGAGAGAGAGAGAGAGAGAGAGAGGAGGAGAGAG